>BQNB010018559.1:0-68117 GCA_026074375.1 Tanacetum coccineum
ATGATCAAAGCCATTAAAAACAAGATAAGACCAAAAACAAGGCAAAGCATAAATGTCAAAAGTCATATCTTCAACGTCAGGGGAGACAATGATAAATCAAAGCAAACTCCTACAAGAATGTCATCGGTGGTACGGAGGAGTTTGAAGAAAGAGACCTCAACATTGGGGGAGATTGTTAGCCTTAATTATATTAAGTCAAACAAGAATGTTATTGGTCTTATAAAGTCAAACTAGGTCTTGTATTATAATAGGCTAGTCGGGTTCAACGGGCTTGGATTGTAATCTAATATTGTCCGTGTTTCGGGCTCAAAGCCTAAGTTTAGCCAAGCCCGGCCCAAGTAGAAAAGCCCACATGCCACTTATGGCTCAAGGGTATAAAAGAAACCCTCTCCACACATGGAGAGGGTGTTGGTTACATTTTCACACTTGTAGCTCACCACTTTCTCTCTCTAATCTAACTTTCCTAGTTTTCTTTTCTTCCTTTTCTTCTTTCTTTATAACCGGCTCAATAAGAGCTTATTTAGGGCTTATTCGGGTTTGCTTATTAGTTGTGAAAGGATAATATAAGACCAACACACATGCGATGTCATCGGGCCTCTCTGCCAGTATGGCAGAGGTGGCAGCTATGTTTGAGTCCGCGTTCCGTAAGAGGTTCCGGTGACAAGTTGGGCTCGGCCCACTTGACTTTGGCTTATTGATTTTCGCTTATTGATTTTGGCTTATGTTAAGCTTATATCTTATTTAGTTTCGGCTTATATTATGAGTTTTCGGCTTATTTGGTTTATGTAATAAGCTTATAGCTTATTTGGTGTTCGGGTTGGTTTATTCGGCTTAGGGCTTATGCGGCTTTGCTTATTTATGAGCTTATAGCTTATGTTTCAATTTGGCTTAATGGTCTAATGACCCAATGGGTTTCGATTGGTATATTGGATTTATGAAAAGAAATATGGAATAAGTTTCACTATCGGGCTAAGTAATTTAGACCATAATGGACCATGTGACCCAATAACAAATAATTAAATTTGTGGACATTTAAAAATGAACTAGAGAAATTTTGTTGGACTAAAAGGAAGATTTTGTTGGACTTGTTGAACGTAAAGGGATTATTTTGCTACGGTTTGATAAATTATGTCGAACGTATTGATATTGTGTTTGTCAGAAAACGTCATTGTTTTGGATTAAGGTTTAATACCTTGGAAAAGTCATAAAGACGTACGTGTCATGCCGAATTTTCGAAAGGATTATACACTTAGAGTTTTGCTAAAAAGAGATAAAATTTTCAATGATTTAATAATAAATAGTTATTTTACTTGAAAATTTAATACAATACGAAAGATGTAATTTCTCGAGACTTTTCTTAAATATTTACTATTTATAACCGTTGTGTCGATTTTAATTGAGGAAATAGAAGGGTGAATCTTAAGAAGATTAAGTGTGGAAGTAAAGGCCATTGGGCATAGACATATTTAGTAACGAGATGTTGTAACTACCCTGTTAGCCTGATAATAAGACGAAAATGATAATAAAATACGTATATATATATACGTATATATATATATATATATATATATATATATATATACGTATATATATATATATATACGTATATATATATATATAGCATATGGATTTCGGAAGTGCGGATTATTTGTCTTCAACTTTTGAGCTCTTGCTCATTTCTTTTCGTCAGTTTTTCGCGGAGTATTTTTGTCGATTGTATCGTTCGGGAATTTGAGGTGTTGAGCTTTGTTGTATTGGTGTCACACTTTGCCCAAGTGTTTTTAGTCGTTTTCGCGTAATTACCACACAACTATAAATTAAGATAAAGTGTTGATAATGAGATAAAGTCTTGGTAATAAGATGATGGTTTTTGTAATAAATTAAAGGTTTGGGATAACGAGTTGGAATGAGATGAATTGGAAATGGAATTTTGGGATGAAAATGAGGATTTTGCGTGAGTTAAGGCGAACGCTTGTACAATAAGATAATTTTGTACGAGTATTGATATAGTGAGTATATATTAGGTCATTGTCGGGTACATTGTGTGCTTGTGTAAAGATTGATTTCATTCTGCCTTATTTGAGATTGTGTGGTTGCTTTAATTGCTGATTGAGGTGAGTTCTCGTAGCCCTACTTTTTACTGTTTTTCTGTTAGGGGAAAATGATACTCAAATGTGTTTTGAAATGTTTTGAATTGATCTGTGTGAAATGTGGTTTTATTTTTAAGACAAGTTATGTGCTTATGACTGCTATGTGAATATTATGTGTTGTATGATTTATTGGAACGGATGGGTACGCCTACCCAGTATATGTGTGATTATTGGAGCGGATGGGTACGCCTACCCTGGTTTGTGTGTGGTCCTGCCTTAATTTTAGTGCTCTTTACTGGTAGGCCTTTAGGTGCGTAAGTGACATATGTTATTGATTAGCGGTGATGCTAAGGTTGATTGCATATATTCAATGTCATATAGCACTATTGTCCACTGTTGAAATATTGGCACATCTTTTGGGTTTAAGGTCAAATCTACGAGCTCACCAACATTATTGTTGACGTTTTTAAGTATCATTTTCAGGTGTGTCAAATCAAAGGTATGTGATTGGTATTGGAAGAGAAAAGATGTAACCCAAAGTGCCTGGGTCAAGATGGTCGTTGTTTTGAATTATGTTAAGT
The DNA here is from genome assembly GCA_026074375.1 of Tanacetum coccineum. Taxonomy (NCBI): domain Eukaryota; kingdom Viridiplantae; phylum Streptophyta; class Magnoliopsida; order Asterales; family Asteraceae; genus Tanacetum; species Tanacetum coccineum. The sequence goes on from BQNB010018559.1 coordinate 2,672, forward strand.
TTTTAACTTGTAAAATTTTTGTAAACTTTAGTTTTATGAATGTAAATTATAAAGTGTATGATCTTGTATCTTGTGCGATGAATGGTATCGTCGCATCCCGTATTTCCGCCATTGTCGGGGTATGACATCACCCTTAGTGGATGATGACTTAGATGAAGAAGAAGCAATTAAGGTCACCGAAAAGAAAAACCTAGAAAACGACATTGTAGATGAAACTTTAGAGATTGATGAAATAGTCAACATTAAGGAATCTAGGAACCATCCATTAGAATGTCATAGGAAACCTTAACCAAAGAACCCTTAGATCACAAGCCCAAAACCAAAGTAACTTCTTTTGTTTTATATCAACTATATAACAAAAAAATGTAAATGAAGCCTTAACGAATGATAGTTGGATAGTCGTTATGCAAGAAGAATTAAATCAATTCATTGCTAACGACGTTTGGGAGTTAGTTCCACAACCTAGGAATATGACAATCATAGGAACTAAGTGGGTATTTAGAAATAAGTTAGACGAGAACGGTGTTGTTTCTCGAAATAAGGCTAGGTTAGTTGCTCAAGGCTATAATCAACAAGAGGGCATCGATTATGATGAAACTTATGCTCCAGTTGCTAGACTTGAGTCTATTAGGATATTATTAGCCTATGCTTGTGCCTTAGATTTTAAACTATTCCAAATGGATGTAAAAAGTGCATTCCTAAATGGTTTTATCAATGAGGAGGTATACGTGGCTCAACCTCTGGGATTCATTGATTTTGAGAAACCGGATCATGTTTATAAACTAAAGAAAGCTTTATATGGTCTTAAACAAGCACCCAAAGCTTGGTATGATAGATTAAAAACTTTTCTTATTAAACATGAATACAAAATGGGAATGGTAGATAACACACTTTTTACCAAGAAGAAAAGTTTAAATATATGTCGACGACATTATATTCGGCTTGACTTGTCAAGACATGTGTGATGAATTTGCCAAAATCATGCATGACGAGTTCGAGATGAGCATGATGGGTGAACTTAACTTCTTCCTTGGATTACAAATAAAACAAATGGAAGATGGTATTTTCTTTAATCAATCTAAATATATTAAAGAAATGCTTAAGAAATTTGGCTTAGAAGAATCTAAACCAATGAAAACCCCCATGTCCTCCGATACCAAATCACGAAAGACGAAGAGTGTGAGTCGGTAGATAGAACCAAGTATCAAGGCATGATATGTAGTTTATTATACCTAACGGAAAGTAGGCCCGATATCATGTTTAATGTCTGCCTTTGTTCCCGCTTCTAAGAGGCTCCCAAAACCTCTCACCTTGAAGCGGTTAAGCGTATCTTCCGATACATTAAAGGCACTACGCACTTAGGATTATGGTATCCTAAGGGGACCGGCATAGAAACAGTAGTATATGCCGAATCTGATCATGCGGGAGATTATGTGGACCAAAAGATCACTAGCGGTATTTGTACGTTCGTGGGATGTTGTTTGACATCTTGGTTCTCGAAGAAACAAACCGATCTTACTATATCCACTACCGAAGCTGAATACGTAAGCGTCGAAAAGGCATGTCAATAAGCACTATAGATGAACCAAGCTCTTATCGACTACGACGTTCGACTCGACGACGTCACAATCATGTGCGACAATAAAGGCATGATTGACCTTAGCAAAAACACGGTGCAACATTCTCGAACCAAACATATCGAAATTCGTCATCACTTTCTTCGTGATAATGTCCAGAAAGGACATATCTCAATCGAAAAAGTTCCATTCGTTGACAACATCGCCGACATTCTTACGAAACCCCTTAAACGTGAATCGTTTAACTACCTACGTCTTAGTTTAGGAATGATGGAACACATTCCATAAATAATGTTAGTCCACTTCTCTTTAGTCTGTCTCGATTCTAGTCCGCGTTCCATTCCGCGTCGTGACAATTTAACTGCTTCATCCGACGCTAGTTAGATATTTTTAATTCGCGAAATGCAAATTAATTAGTCACTCTTCCTAGTAAATTCATGTTAAAATTGAAAAGTCCAAAAATTTTATAATATGGGCGGCCCCCATATCTCAGGCGGCCCCAAACCTTTTTCAGGCGGCCCCCTGATCGATATGGGACCGCTACCAGCAGACACCAAAATCTATACTCAGTCAAAAAAAAAATTCAAAACTGAAAAACAAACACCCCCTTCTTCCTGCTGGTGCGACGAACACGAACCAAAACAACCCAAAACTCAAAATCAACCACCAAAACACTAATTGAAGATCAAATCATCACTAATAATCATCCTTAACATCACAAACATCATCAATTGTAAGTCATTTCATCTATTTGTTTCACACACACACACACACACGTTACCGATAAACACAAAATTGAAATTAGGGATTTTTCATTTCTTTTTAATGTGATGGTTGTACATTTATATTACAGGAATATAAATTTGTAAACTCTATATGCTCCCCTTAACTTAGGGTTTACATACAACTAGTGAATTTGTCCAAAAATTGGATATGAACCAAAGCCCCCAATTTTATTTTCAAAGGCAACTCCGTTAGGAACATAATAAAATTGGTTGTTATGCATTGTTATACTACGTAAAAACATTTTTAAACACATGCCATATTGACTCATGAACAAAATTGAGATACATAATTCATTGGCTTTGTTTATTGTTTGTGTGGTGGGTGGGGGTGGGGGGGAGTGGGAGTCGGAGAGAAGATTTGGTTGAGAGTTTTGGGTTAAACTTCTTATGATTTTATTTTTAGGTCGAGTTAATCGTTACTCCACATTTGTCATATTTAGGCACACTAGAAACATTGTGAATAAAATGTTACAAGTAAAATACTATCAAACGTGACCATAATTTTTTTATTCTAGGTGGAAATGTAACATTTCTCATTTTCATGTCATTGTACGACAATTATTATTAGTCACTATTTATTTTAGTCCGATACGCGTTTACTTTTAATTTTTGCTTTTGAGCTAAGAATCGCGTAGACTAGAAATAACCATTTAATGTAAACGGTCATCAAATAAATTAAGGTTTACATCAACCAAGTAAGAAATAATTACTAGGAAGATAATTATGTACGTTGCGTATTTATTTTTATTGGTCACGTAAAAGGGTTACGTTTCGCGATAAAATGCATTTGGACGCACCCCGGAAATACCTAGAATTACCTAGACTCGAAACAATACCTAGTATTAATGCCTAAACACAAAACTTGACCAAATCTTGTGTTAATAACACAAAATAGCCGAATGTGGGTACAAAAAGCCCACATAAATCTTCCTTGGTGTACTAGCTAAATCAAATCTTCTAAATAAATCCTAAAGTACTAGTACATCCTCAAACTAATTAAGGATAGTACTTAATGTCTCCTACTAGCCAAATGTACATTGGTTAATAACCAATTGTCCTTTTTGAGTCCTCTAGGCCACGGTTAACAAGGAAGAAACCTACAAAATCCTTAAGATTTCCTAATCTAACTAAATCTTGTACAACACTTGGCTAATTAAAGCTTGTACTTAGGTGGTTTAGCAAGAAATAATGTGTGACTAACTAGAAACCACCAAACCACCAGGGATTAGGAACACGGTTTGGCCTTGGATATGAAAATAGGGAGTAAACTAGCTTCTTTGCCTATAAATACACACTCATACTCACCAATTGATACTCTTGAAAACTCACACACTCCTTAAACTCTCTCAAACAACTAAACATATATTGCTTCCTTTGTTCGGGTCATCAAACGCAAACAAACACCTTCCACTTCATTCATTCGAACCCACAAACCTAGCAAAGGTTTGTATAACGGGTGCATAAGGGTTACACGAGCTAAGGGTTAGCATTCTACGCATTCATTACTCCAACCAAGAACTCAAGGACCCTTGTAAGTCTCTCAAACGATACCCCCTTTATATTATATATTCCATATGTTTTAATTATCGCTTGATTTCTAGACTTGTGTCGCGACCCATATAGGGTTCGCGTACCTATATATGTACATGTTATACTTGCGTGGTGCAAAGACCTATTTAAAACGCATGTACAAAGAGGGATTATGTCATCCAGGGGCTTAAGTGCCTTATTTATATGAAAACTCGACTTCGACGTAAACAATATACATTATACACAAAATGGTAAGAAAACTATACGTAAACTTTCTTGTAAACACGACATGAAGACTAAGGAATGTGTAGGCAACCTTATCTAGCTTATTGTGCATGCAAAATAAACTCACATTTGGTATACTGACTCGTTAACGGTATCTTAAGAGGTACTAGATCATATAACGGGCCACTAATGGCTTCGTTTAACCCACGCAGTCCACACTCGGGCCCAACAGGCCCAACAGTAGGGCCCACGGAGTGGTAGTAAGCTCTACGAACTTATTAAGGCAACCTACGAGCTCATTGAAACTTATATAGGCCCTTATACCCTTTAAAAACCAAACGAACATTAATGGACCTTGGTACTAATTTTCAGTAAATGGTTGTTGGGCCAACGAGCCCAATAAGCTCAAAATAAGCTCATCCGAGCTTATCAATGGGCCAAACAGCTTAAGCAAACTTAAATAAGCATAACGAATGCAATTGTGCAACCACCCAGGAAAGTAACTAATATGCTACCAGTAGGAATGACCATATTACCAGTAGTAACCCCATTATGGTACTACAGTACTCTATCTATGTAGAACGTTGTACTAACCAGGAGTAAACAAATATGACTTACCATAGGGAATGGACTAAATGCTACCAGTAGGGAAATGGAACTAAATCTACCAGTAGTAACCATTATGGTAACTTACCAGTACAATGAAACAAACATTGTTACTACCAGTGGAAGTAACTAATATGCTACCAGTAGCGAATGACTATATCTACCAGGAGTAACCATTATGGTACTAACATCACTAATAACAACATTATTCTACCAGGAGCAGACATAGTATACTACCATATGAAGATGACTATAATCTACAAGTATAACTATAAAGACCTAAAGTTTCATTTTTGTAAACTTAAAGACGAATTAAATTGTAATTAGGATCTAAAACTAAGGGTTTACCGGTGTAAATTTTTATATGTTAAAACCTAGGGACTAAAGTGATAACAGGTATATAAAACTAGCAGAATTTTTGGTAATATTGTATTTCTTTGAGTATTTAGCATAAACTTGTTAAGTAAATGATTTGGAACGTTGTGATAATGTTGGTTATATTGTAGGTGTTATGATGTATTGGTGAGTAGTGTTAAAGTGAACCGGGGGTGTATTTTAAACAAGTGTGTTAAAGTGACACTTGTTTTATAATTATTTAATTGATTTACATCCTTGGGTGAGACATGCTTGTTTTACAAATTAGAGAACGCAAGTGTACATTTTATACAACGATTACATGTTTGCCTGAGTAAAACGTTACAAGTACAAGACTATAAAACATGACCATAATATTTTTATTTTAGGTAACAATGCCTCGAATCACCGGATTAGATCACCAAAAGACCCGTAACTACATCCCACTCATATCAAATGAATTCAGTCAACCATTAAGAAACACCGTTGCAAGTAGGGGTGTCAAATGGGTTGACCCGACCCGACCCGAACCTGATAAGGCCTTATAGGGTCGGGTTGATTCGGGTCCAACTTTGCTTATTGGGTCAACCCGATAAACCCGATATCTTAAAAGGGTCGGGTTAAGGTCTTAATTGAATCATTATCGGGTTGACCCGATAAACCCAATAAGCTATAATGACCCATTAAAAAATTTATAACTTTTTACCAAAAAAATCTCGTATGTTGAGCACTTGAGCATATTGCTCATAGTTTTGCATAAAAGTTTAAAGTTGGTTATAACATGCTACAAGTTTACATGAAGATCTTAGTATTGTTCTTAATTTTGTAATCTTAGATTGTAAATTATGCAAAATAGTAGCATACCTACTTATAGTATATCGTATAGCCTTCAATGTCGATGTTGTAAATCAAAATTAGTTTGTTATTGTTTATTTCGTTTTATATGGGAAACAAAAAATATGAATGGTGTACTAGTATAAGTTTCAAGTTAAAATCATTTTGGGAGGTATTTTAATAAATGAAGTAAATTTTGAGATAAAATTAACATGTAACCCGATAACCCGAGGGCTAGTTTTAATTTTTTCAAAACCCGATAGACCCGACCCGATAAGCCCAAAACCCGACCTGATAATTCAATTGACACCCCTAATTGCAAGCCTTGAAAAACGATACTTTTATGAGGGTAGGGTTGTGAGTCAAAACTTTGAAAACATGAGTCATATCCATGCTAAGTTTTGATTAATTATTTTTGATTGTTTGTTGAACATAAACGAACAAATTGTTCCTCGTTTTGTTCTCGAGTTTTATAGTCAACTCACGTTTAACTATAACTCCAAGGGTCATTTTGTGGTCAATTTTGTCATACAAAATAAGTCATTCTCTCTCACTCTTGAGGAATTCGGTCAAATCTTGAAAATCCCTTTCAAAGGTCAAGTGTCACACACCGACATGTGGTCACTTGACTACTTGTCAATAAGTGCTCCTAGTAAAGGTCGTTACAAAACCACTCCTCCCTATCTAAATGTCATCAAGTCTCTTATTCAAGTCCCTCGTCAAGGTCAAGTCACTCGTACCAAAAATAAGAAAACCGTTGCCGTAGATCAAAATGAAATTTTAACCCTGGAAATTCAAACTCATATGAAACCATGGGTTAATATCATTCGTAAAAACGCCATTTGTATAGGAGGTCATAGGGATCATGTCTTCGCGTGTCTTTGTCATATGCTTTATTTCATTGAAACCTCCGCTCCATACAATCTAGCATTTTTCATTCTCAAAAGAATGGAAAAGACTCGAAACAAACCTAAGGAACTCTTACCTTATGGAATGCTTCTAACTAGATTGTTCAAACATGTTGTGTATGTCTCTCCTGAGCTAGCAATTGATCACTATCTCTCACATGATCGAGTCATGCATCCCTTCGCTCCTCATTATGAGCAAAAGACGCGATCGGATTATGGCAAGAAAAGGCATTGTGACTCAAATGCTAGCTCCTCTTCCACCACTCTAAATCATCCATTCTTATCTCGTCTGTTGGATGACACTATTGATGAAAATGATGAAGAATCGTTTCATTCTAACTCTTCTTCTCCCTCTCAAAATGTCTCTTCCTCGTCCAATGTTGTTTCTAGAGTCCGTCAAAACCCTACTCATGAAAGTCAATACTTAAACACTTACCTCTCCGAAACCATAAACCTTCAAACTCAACAACGAGATGCTCACCGAGAAGGGTTAAGATCAATTGGACAAGCTCTCAAGGACATGATGAGTGGGAAACGGAAGTAAACATGTTTGCATAACTATTAGAGATTCTTATTATTATCTATATTATCTAGTACATTATGCTTTATATTGTTACTAGGATTGGTGAATAACGATTTCATGTGACTTGGATGATCTTTTCAATTTTATCATCCTATCATCTTACTATGTGAACTACTTCTAGGAGATTATAACATGCGTATAATATTACTATATGCTAAATGATTTGTATCTTAGTGTAGGACCCTATATTCTTGCTTAAATTGATTGATTCTTAAATTTGGAAGATGCTAAAATCACTGGACAGAATAAAAGGAAAAACTAGAAAATTTTGCTTTCTTAAGAAAACGGTCCCCATAAATACCCGGCGGCCCCCTAATATATTTAGGACCGCCTGACAATATGGGACCTTTGGGACCGCCCAACAATATGGGACCGTCAACCGGGGGAACAAAAATTTTAAAGTTTGCCTCTTTTTTATCTTTGACCCTACTATACATAGCCTCATGCTGGCATTTCCCTGATTAGCCAAACCACTCCTTGCACCTTTTTGTCACTCACACCATGTTTTGCCACTCTTTATTCTTACTTCCATTATTTAACTCTTCATTCACCATTACCAACTTCATATCATTATCATCCTTATTCTCACCACCAATGTCTTGCTCAAACCACCATCCAAACTTCTCTAGAAAACCAAGAATGTCGGTAAGACAAGTATGGAAATGCAAGACATCCACTCCAACATCATCACCTTCTTCCCAAAAAGACTCACCTCCACTTCCTCTAATAGTTCATTTTCAATCTCCTTCACCACCATCATACAATCCACTAAGAGATCAAATGATCAACCAACTTCATAACATCTCCACCATCCTTGATTCACACACTAACCCATCCAATGCCTACATTCATGTACCACCTTCACCACCACCGCAACTAATTCATCCTCCTTCTCATGCTCAAGTTGAATTTCACTCAAGTTTTTGTCATTGTTGTAAGTATTCTAGACACTAATTCCACTCCTTGAGAAATGAAATCAACTTCATTTAATTTCTTCTCACCTGTCTCATACCTCAAACTCGTACCCCTCCAAACCATGTATCACCAACCTCATCTTTTCCCTCTTTATATAAGCATTCTCATATGATTAATCTACCTACATAATCAATCATACATCTTTTGATTATGGCATCTTCTACAATTCAAGAATCCACTAGTGTAGCTCTATGCCTTAATATATCTTTATTTATCTTATCTACTTTATCTTGTAATGATTCATACAATTATAGTATGAATTTATCTTATCTCTTATTTAGCTTCAATTGCAATTAATGCTTCTTGTATGAGCTTATTAAGTAATGAATGAAGCCACTTTATGATTTAACTTGCATGAATTGCTATGAGTGCTACTAGTTGATAATATATTATCGTGCACTTGTACCTCTAACTTTGTTTTGTAGCAAACAATTTTCGTAAGATCGGTCCCTTGGTGCCACAAACGAGGGGGAGCATACATCAATGGGGAGTCTTGATATCGTCGACTTCTTTCTTTCTACAACAATTCAACGATCATACCGTAGCTTCTTTGCTCGGGTCCATTTAATTTGAACCTAACAATTCCTCCCCCCTAGATGAGTCATGAGAAGTAGCTCCACTCGTGCTATGAACTCTTAGCTAGTTGAGATAGGGGTACTTCACTTGTTGGCTTTGGTAATTCAATCTTTAACACCTTGATCATGATCACAGAACTTGATTGATGACTTGATCTTGATCTTTGACTTGTTTAAGCTTTACTTCTCTGAATTACTTTGTGATCTTCTTTCACTTTGACTTTCCCATATGCTGATCTTTAGTCTCACATGCTCATATCTGTTGGAATCTGGAAAGCTTTGATGATGTATCTTCTTCTAATCTCCATAACGTTTAGCATTTGAAGAAGACATTGATTTTCAGAGATTGTGCGGAAGCTTTGTATGTAAACTTTCTTATTTCTTCAGATATGTGAGTAAGGATATGACAGTCATGCCTCGGTCTACTTTGAGACGCCAACGCTTTGGAAAGAACAATTTTAGTCACCAATCAAAAACAAATTTTGTTATGTAAAATCCCTAATGTGTTCCTTATAAAAATGTTTGTGAACACAACAATTGTTTTTATATTTTGAAGGGAACCGAGTATAGACGATACTCAATCTGGTCGGTTACACTAACCTCTATTCGGAAGATCAATGATTACAGTATGAATACGCACCTGTGATCAATAGATTTCATTAAAGAAACTTCTTTGACAGGTTTTTCCGGCATGCACAACTAGGTCCTCTAATACATAAGTATACAGATTCTCTAATGTCGCCCGTTCTCTAGACCAATGTCCGAAGTACTAACACACTAATCAGTTAAAAAAATTTTTTTTTTTTCTACTAATAGAATGTAAAAGTGAGTCAGTACATTACTATCTGCTGACTATATCCGTATAATTCCATTTTCAGCGTTTACTTCATAATACAAATTAAGTACCGTAGAAGGCCCTGTGGCAAAAATTGATTGAAAACAATCGATCTGCTTATAAAATTGTTTGGAGGCACCAAACGAAAGTTTAAAACAGAATGCTTCTGATGAGATTTGAAATATACCCCAAAAGATATGAAGTGCCTTGGGAAATCCAAACTTGTACAAGTACATTTATGAAACCAACTTCACTATTGGGCGCAGTCCATGACCAGGCAGAGCATTCATACGAAAACCCAGGTGGTACAACATCTCTTTCCTCAGCATTCCATAAGAACACTTTCACGAACATGAAACAAAAGATTCTTTGTCATTTATCAAGATACTTGTGTATAACACAAACTTTTGGTACCTTGACATTTTTGATCATATTAACACTTATGCTCCCCAACACATTGCGCGATAATCGAAAGATGTTTAGCACCATGCATGGATAGGACTTTAGCATTTTAGAATCAAGTGAATCATTTAATTATCCTCCTATTTACATTTTGAAGTCACATTCTCTCCCCCGAGTCAAAAGATATGAAACAATGTGAATGGTTTTGATCCTAGAAGGGACTTAAAAGGTATCAATCTCCTCCTCAAAGGATGAGGTGAGGTGAAATAGCACAAATATCAAGTGAGTAAATTGAAACAAACCTGTAAAATACCCAGACAGATGATACTGCACATCTGTCGTAATGTTGAAGCAGTTGGTTTTTTCAATCTTTCCCAATAATGAATCAGCAACAATGTGTCCATTTGAACTGCAAAACTGTTAGTAGTACTGATTCTCCCCCACAAACTATGACCCGTGTTCTAGTTAAAGAGCAATAGTCGCAGTCTGATTTGGTCATCCCGAACATGTTTGATAAAACAAATTGTTTATGAGAAAAATGGTTCGGGGTTAAGAAATAATGCACTGAAACGTACACTAAATCTCTGGGTTAAGACCGGGTTACAGTCTGAAATAACTGCAAGCCATTTATCTAAATTTTTTATTTTTTTATTTTTTTATTTTTATTTTTATTTATTTATGTTTTATTTTTTAAATATACACAATGATACAATGCTTTAGTATTCAAAAATACCAGATATCCCCTTGGAACCAGCCTTTCGATCACTAAGGTTGTAATCAGGGAACCTAGAGATCATAGTAACTTTGGAACTAGAACTAACGCTCGGGGTAAGTTCTAAAGGCTCAACAATGGGTTCCATTATCCTAGTTAAAGGACAGTTATCATACAACGCGAAATGTCGTCCTGTGGGTTTCCACTGAGGCTTAACACTACCAACAACCTTTCCAGTTGGTCTCCAAGTTGTCTTAGTAGTGTTTACATTATGATTTCTGGCTGCTTTCCAAACCTTCTTAGTATGATTCACACTATGTTTGGCCTGGGGGGTTTTGACATGCACAGATTTCGTAGAATGAACCACAAACTGACCAATATCAACATACAAATTCCTGTAGTAATCAGCTGCCCTCCTCGCTTTCACACTCTTAGTCGGTAAACGACTATGGTTCCGAAAGTTGTTCTTAGGGTTTGGTTTCCGAGCGACGGTGGCAGGTTTTGGTTTTTGAAATACGTTCACAGGAACTGTAAGTTTCTTATGCTGTTGCACTTGTGGTTTTTGTGCGGGTCTTGGTGAAGATCTGTGCGGATCCTGAAAAGTCACCTGCTTCTTTTTAGGCAACGGGTCCTGGTTTGAACTCCAACAAAATTGCTCTTAGGTGAAACAATGTACTTAGAACTCTTAGTGTACATCATTGAAGCAAGTACTTTGGGTTTCACTAGCTTTGTAGGTCCACTATTCTTTTTGCCAACAGCTTCAGCTTTCAGTTTGGCAATTTCACTATTTAAGATAGCCATCTTCCCTGTGAGTGTAGTTCTTGAGTGGGTACTAGCAGTCGACAGTTCTAGATACCGTCGATTCACATTGGCGTTCTCTATCTTGTACCCATCATTTTGGATCTGAAGAGAAGTAAGGGCGTCTTTCAACTGAGTGACTTCAGTTTCTAAGGCCTGCTGATCAAGGCTACCTGTGGTGGGGCCTACATTCAACATTCTCATGATTTATCTGAGTTTCCAGAGTCTGATGTGTCATCCTTCCTTTGAAGCTGGTATTTTAACTGGTTAATTTCAACAATAGCATTTGATGCAGTTGCATTCGGCGGCACACAAACCTTCTCATTTTGAAGACGTTCTTTGTAGTTTTGAAATTTGAGTTGTAGATCAATAAACTGCTTTTGTATAAGAGAGGATTGGTGTTCAGATTTGGCAAGCATTTGTTGTTTCTCTAAAACCTCAGCTTCAAGTGCAACGACTCTGGAGTGTCCCTTATCGTAATTTGATTGAAGTTCTTTACAACTGCAATTCGATCTCGGAGACACTTGCTTTTCAGAAGAAAGCACAAAAGAGCAGATGTCTTTTGCTATATTATCAGCAATGAAGCGCTCATTGTCATTCCAAAGATTCGTCATCACTCTTTGTAGATGCCTTGTCTTTGCAAGAAGATGCTTATTCTTGTCACCAAGGCGCTTGTTATCCGCAAGACACTTGTCATAGTCACTTTCCATTTTATCAAGACTACGCTCAAACTCCTTTACTTCTGTATAGATGTCAGTATCTAGGTTTTGAGAAAGGTTTTTGATGTTTTCATAAAATGGTATAATATCGTTAACAAAACTACGTCTATACTCCGACCAACATGGTTGTGCTCTTCCATTTTGTATGATTGGCTCAAACGCAGTAAGGTACTCTTTAATTTTCCAAACCTTTTTGTGTACCTCATTGTTTGCTGGACGAGTGTGAACAAAAGGAGTCATAGGTTTTGAACCTGCAGCACTTGAATCCTTAGCAGTCATCTTTGGTTTTTGAATTCTAAGAACTGAATGATCTGATCGTTGAGTGATTGATGATTTATTTGATTTGTGTTTATGTTTTTGTTGTTGTTTGATTATTTAGTTCGGTTCAAGAAAGTCAACTTGTTCGATCTTAGAGAAATTGAGCTCGTTCGGTCCACAAAGTATAAGCTAGTTCGGTCCTCAAAGGAGTTGAGCTCGTTCGATTCTCTCGTTCGGTCGGCTTGTTCGATCCACTTGTTCGATTCACTGGTTCGATTGGCTAGATCGATTCTCTTGTTCGGTTGTCTAGATCGATCGTCCTTGGTGGTCGCTCGTTCGGTTCAAAGAGAGTCCACTCGTTCGATTGTCACTCGTTCGATCGTCCTTGTTTTCCACTCGATCGATCGTCCTTGTTTTCCACTCGATCGATCGTCTAGTTCGATCCCTTGTTCGATCCCCTTGTTCGAGTGTCTTGTTCGATCCCCTTGTTCGAGAGTCTTGTTCGATCCTGTCCCCTCGTTCGGTCCTCTAGATCGAATGACTCGTTCGGTGAGCACAAAAACACAAATTCAAAGACCCTTTTTTTTTGCTTAACAATACACGAAAAAAAAATGAACAAGAGAAAATCACGAGATCTTTGATTGCTAACAAGATGGTTTGAATGATATTAGATTAAACATAAACCATCTTCGAATCAAGAATAAAAAACAAACAAATAATCAAAAACAAAAACCTCTTTTTTTTCGAAATCAATAAGAAAAAAAATACAAACCAAATCAATACATCAATCTTGTAGGCTCTTGATACCAATTGTAGGATCCCTAGATCATTCCATGGATGAAATCACAAGATCAATGGCAATAAAAGATTAAACATTAAAGAACTTTTGATTGAAAGAAAAGATGAAAAATAAACAATGGAGAAGCTCACTAATTTTGACCGAATAGGTGTATTTTACTAACTAGGATTTGCGTTGAGGGCTTCTTTTGGGCTTTTTACATCTTGGCCCGTTATACATAATATATCATTCAATTAAAAATTGTCTTGCGAGCTTAGATTTTGTCTTGGAATCTTTCGACTTGTGACCGAAGCTTCTTTGATGTTCGGGTATCATTTATGTGAACCTTACATTATCTTATCTCTTATTTTGCTTCAATTGAATCAATGCTTCCCTTGTATGAGCTTTATTATAAGTACTGAATGAAGCTACTTTATGAATTTAAATTGCTATGAATTGCTATGAGTGTCTACTAGTTGGGAATAATATTATCTTTGCACTTGTACCTCTAATTTGTTATTTGTAGCAATACAGATTTTCGTAAGATCGATTCCTTCGGTGCCCACAAACGCTGGGGGGAAAACATACATCAAGGGGAAGTCTTGATTCGTCGACTTCTTTCTTTCTACAACAATTCGACGATCATTCTTTTTGAATTCGACAAAAAGGGGTAGAAATGGAATGAAAACTCATTAATAATTTGAAACTTTTAATTTTATACAAAATAAGTTTATATTTTGTCATCATCAAAAGGGAGATATTGTTAATACAAATAATATCTAAAAACGTTATTTATATTTTTTGACCTCCCAATGTTTTGATAATAACAAAATGTAAAAACGTTTACGATAAAAATCAACGTTTACAAATTATTAATCGTAAAATTCCATTTCTAAGATTAGTAATCACATAAGGTATGAACAAACAAATCATTAAGCATGATTAGTGATCAAGAAAATACTTTTCTCTTAACCATCATATTTTTACAAAAGTATTTCACAAAAATAATTATACAAAATATTTTCTAATTAAAAGAAAAGTTTTATTAAAAATTTAAATTTGAAATTCAAAATTTCCCCCCAAAATGAAAGATTTCATAACAGATACAACCTTCCCTAAAAAAAGACAAAAACAGGAGCGTAGTCTACTGGGCGGCCCCCAGATATATATGGGACCGCCGAGACCGCCCTCAGTGACCGTTAGGTTTTTCTGCCTATAAAAACTGGTCCATTCCTAGTAAAAAATAGACCTCTTTGCACGAATTTTTCTGATAACTTTCTCTATCTAAAAATCTCCTTTCTTTCTCTAAATCTTTTGATCACTAACATTCTTAGATCTTGTTTCAAGTGATCTAATCTCTTCTTCTCATCTCTTTTTTCTCAATCAAGTTCAAGAGAAGAACATTCATATTCGCCAAGAAACGAATTGTTATTTAATGATCTCTCCTCTCTTCTTCTAGCTATCAAATCTCTATTGTAATTATCTTGTGTAATTGTGTGATTCGGATTGTGTATATATCCGATAGTGTAGATCTTGTGAGTGTATAGTGATTGTGAAGTGGTAGATTGGCTCCAGCTAAGATTAGGACTCGACATTTAGCTTAGTGTCGGAAAATAACATAAGCGACGTGTAAACGGTTTTCTCCGCCTGAAGGGAGCTTGTTGACATAGTGAAATCTCGAGTAGGATACTCGGTGAGTGGAGTAGGGTGAAGAAGAGCTTCGTAGCCGAACCACTATAAATCTTGGTGTCTTGGCTTGATTGTTCCTTCTATCATCCTTTTTATATTGTTATGATTACTATTTAGTATTAGTTTAGATGTTTACTTTGTTGATTCATATTGTTGATTGGTTGAACATACAACTCGAATCTAAGTATTTTGAAAGCAAACTTTTAAACCGCAAAACGAACCTGTAAACTATTCAACCCCCCCCCCCCCCTTATAGTTTCCACACTCTTAACTCTTTTGAAAATCATTCAATTTCATCTTGTAAATTCTTATTCTAAATTTCCACACAAGAGGTTATGACAAGATTCTTAACATCTTCAACTAAGTTTACTTCCAAGAGTCGATCTTTAAAAAACTCATTTTGTTTTAGAGTTTTATCAAAATCGCTTTCCATTGAATTAAAAACATCGATAATTTCTTTTATGTCTTATGAGAATCGTTTTTGAAATATTTCAAGATTCAAATGCAAGTTATGAAGAATAGGTTTCACCTCTTGTTGACAAAATTAGTTAAACGAATTTGTTCTGGACTTGTATAAAAAATACTTTCACGTTTGGAAGATTTTTGTAATAATTCAAACAATGTGCTAATTTCATTTTCTATTTTTTCCGGATATATCTGTAACACCCCCAAAAATCACAACGCAGCGGAATACCACTTAGGGTGCTACTTCATAGTTCATACACACAAGTTACAGAAAATGACCTTAAAAGAGACGGTTTAAAAAAAATGCACATTCGATTAAAATATCAGAGTAAATTCAGGTCCCAATAATTTCCTTTTAACAAAAGTTCAAACATGACTCATTTGTATATTTAAAGATAAATGGTAATCAAATGTGAAGAAAAATTGAGTCTTTAAGGTTTTGATATCCGCGTGACTCGAATGCTCCCAATGCCCAGCTAGCAAAATAATAACCTGAGAAAATACATGCAAAAACGTCAACAATAATGTTGGTGAATTCATAGGTTTAAGTAAAATCAGTATTGAAATAGCTCAAATAATATTTCAGTAAGAAAATAGCGTTACAACATTTCAAAGTATTATTTCTGAAATCCAATTATTGATTCAATAAATCAAGAAATGTTCAGTAGTGGACCACAAGGTTCAAGTTCAGCCAGCGACAATGCAACGAATACAATGTCAAGTAACGGAGTTAATATATCATCGCATTAAGCTCATGACGCTTGTTTTCTTGATGCTTGCGTTGCCAATGCTTGCTTTGCTGATGTGTGCCTTGGTTTAAGAAAGTAAGTAGATGGGTTACTGATAATTGGATGGCGAGAGGGGATAGTGCCGAGCTCCTTTTGAACGTATTTATAAATTGTGGGCATAAGCTGTGTATAGACTGTGATTGTGTTTTACTTGGGTGTGATGATCCTTCGACTATGTTGTGTTGCCGCGAAAAATGGAAGGATGGCAAAGTGCGAAAAATCGCTCGCCTCAACAACCTCCACTAGCCCAACCACGACATCAATTAATCTGAGCCAATTTAATCACGTATTTGTTGAACAAGAAACATAGACCGCCTAATTTTATAGGGCTAGGTATTGTTTTAATGAATGATCTTATACTATATAAGGGTCTTTCATTATTTCAATTATTGTTACGGTCTTGTAATATTTTAAGGTTTACAAGTGATGATTCCTTGAGGAGGTATGTATATTTCTTTCGGTGTGGGTCTTGAGAAGCCTGAAAGTGTCAAAAAGATGTTTTAATCACTTCGCGGTTGGAAGTTATGGAACCCATAGATGCCAAAAGGTATAAAATGTGCTATTTTCTACATATTGATTGAGTTTCTTTACTAGAGACTAAAGAGTAAAATACACAGTAAATTTTGTTAACGTGACACACTTATTTTAGTTTTCAAACATTGCAGGTTGTATTCTCATCGTCAGCTAGTGTTTATGTTTCTTTCCGTTCCTATATTTGTAGATCAGAGCCCCATTGTGTTGATATGGGCTGTTTGCGTTTCAAGAGGAACGAACAGGTGCCAACGCTGGTAGCTAAGGACATAAGCTAATATGCAGGATATGACTCAAAACAATTATTTAAATAGAAATCTATTTTTTAAATAGTGATTTAGGAGGTTCAATGCACTGAGGAAATACTCTTTAGCTAATTTGTTTTATTTACCCGTTTGACCCATTAGAGATGTAGATAAACCAAATCGACCCATTTATAAGTTTCATGGTCTGTCAAACATATACGCCTCTAGCTGATTTTTATGACCAAACCTGCTCCCAAAAAGAGTTCATGTTTTTTTATTGGAATTTCATGTAAAACAACTAATAACAACGAACAAAAAAGGGAATTTGTTTGCATGTAAAAAACAAAGGGATTATACCTTGATACTAGAAGGAAATGCAAAACCAAATGAGGTCCGGAAGTTTAAAGGTGATGGATGGCAATGCATATGAGAAGCATAAATAGTGACATGTATGTTACATCATCCACACTTTTAGAACGTACTTCACAGAATGTAGGTAACGCTTTTTTTAATTGTTACAAAGTTAAAATAGGTTGGGTGTGTCGTACTTGGTGCACTCGGGAAGGGAAAGAAATTAGTGTAACTATGAAAGTACTTGGAAAAATATAGGTAACGATTTTCTTCTTAAATAATTCTAATACATCTAGCGATATGCGCATGTTAGGTAATGAGCAAAAATGCCAGGGTTTCTTGAAACTTACAGATAGGATGTTTAGACCATAAAGCTCTAATATATATTTGTACGCATATTGAAATTACACGAACACACCCAATACTCAATCTCAACATAAGTGATGCTTATTAAATTCTGATCTGTTTAGTATTTTTAGGTTGCAATTGAATAACAAAACTTTAATATAATGTTACATTCAAGTTTCCTTTTTGTTCACTTAGTAATTTTATTCCTTGCAGCCATGAGGCATACATGCATTGCAGACGTGAGAGTAACCGAATAAGTTGGATTACAAAATTCTCAGATAAATTGATTGATACACTCAAAAATATGTGTGTGATGACTATTATACCTTTAATGCACACTCCAATAAATGATATAAGGGTATAAATTATTAGCATATATTAGCTATTCGTCAATGTTTCCAATATTAGTTGATGTTTTGTTAATCATAAGTTATCATAGCTATCCTGATTTGTCAATCATGAGTTGTCATAGCTATCTTGATTTGTCAATCATGAGTGGTCATAGTTATCTTGGGCTCAAGCCCATCCTCTTTGTAACCTATATATACTTTGTAATTTGGTGAGAAATAAGGAAGCAAATCAATTAGCCTTTCCATTGTGTGTTTACCAATTCTATCATGGTAATCAGAGCCCTAAAACACCCACCACCAAAAACCCTCCACCAATATTAACTCTGAACTGTATTTTTTTTCCGTTGCTTTTGAATATTCAATTACAAAGCTCTTATGCTTATTTAATTACAAAGACAACTTGATGCCTTTATTTTGCAAAGTGATTCGCTGCGCCATTTATTTTGCCTAGTAATTCCAAGATATAATTTTGTTTGGGTCTATCCTTGCATGCCTGCCACGCTTGCTTATTTGTTTTTTGCCTACCATTTAATTAATTGAATTCTATTGGCCGCCAGCTACCAATTGCATCTTGCTGCTTATTTAATTACTTCTTGCATTCTACGATTTTTTATTTGCCTAGTCTTTCTAAAGTGTTTGATATTCGTTGTAATAAATCCAATATCTTACTATGGCACAACAACCATTTTCATACTCTACTGGTCCAACAGATCATGTGGCCCAGGCCCAGTTACCAAGCGCACAACCCATATATCAACTTACAGGCCCACAACAGTTAATGTATACTCAAGGGAGTAACTTTTATTTTCCCATAAATTATGCATACATGGCGAATGCTTTTCAGTCTCAAGCTACTATGCTTCTACATGCATTTCATACCATGACTCTTTAAAATCCAAACTGGAATATGGACACGGGAGCATCATCTCATTTGACGTACAATACATGTATACTCACTTATTTTAGTAATTCAAGCATGTATCCATCTGTATTTGTTGGCAATGGTCACTCTATTCTTGTCACTCATACCGGACATAGCTTTTTGCATACATCTTCTAAGCCTCTTCACCTTAATCATATTCTTGTCACACCTCATATAATTAAGAACTTAATTTCAGTTCGTCAATTTACTCGTGACAATGATGTTTCTGTTGAATTTAATGTTTATGGTTTTTCGGTAAAGGATTACTAGACCGGACGACTTCTTTTTCGTTGTGATAGTACGGGAGACCTTTACCCGGTCATTCAGCAACCTTCGTCTCAAACTTCAGTTGTTTTGCTTTCATTTAGTTCCACTACATGGCACAGACATCTGGGTCATCCCGGAGACGATATGCTTCGTCGTTTAGAGTCAAGAAATTTAATTTCATGTCGTAAATCAAAGTTATCTGCTTTGTGTCATGCATGCCAATTAGGTAAACATGCTAAGCTTCCGTTTTATAATTTCGAGTCTTCTGTTAATTCTGTGTTTGAAATCATTCACTCAGATATATGGACATCACCAATTTCGAGTGAAAGTGGAATTAATATTATGCTATATTCTTATATCATTTTTTGCACTTTGTTTGGGTCTATCTTTTGCACAAAAAATCTGATTTATTTGATAATTTTATTTCATTTCGTGCTTATGTCAATAAACAATTTAATGTCGACATCAAGGCTTTGCAGTGTGACCATGGTGGTGAATATGACAACACCCGTTTCCATGACCTTTTTTGCCAAAATGGCATACAATTTTGGTTTTCTTGCCCTCGTACTTCGCAACAGAATGGCAAATTTGAGCGTATGCTTCGCATCATTAATAACCTTATCCGTACATTACTCTTTCAAGCTCACATACCTCCATCTTACTGGGTGAAAGCTCTTAATATGACTGCTCACCTTTTAAATATATTACCTTCTACCGCTATTAATAATGAAATACCATTCACCAAACTCTATAACCAAACCCCCACATATGAACATTTGCGTGTCTTTGGATGTCTTTGCTATCCTCACGTTGATGTTTCATATAAACTAGAACCACATTCCACACCTTGCATCTTTCTTGGTTACCCCGCCAATCATCGTGGTTATCGGTGTCTCGACTTAGCCTCCAATAAAATTATTATTTCGAGACATGTGCGGTTTGATGAAGACGTCTTTCCATTTGGAAATGTTACCTCTTCTAATAAACCAACATATAATTTCCTTTTACCACCCATACAAACTACAACCAATGTTCCCACGACTGAACCATTTGTCCAACACATGGATGAACCAAACAACCCAACTACGCCCCATCCTACAACCCCTCCAACCAGTCCACCACAACCAGAGTCCCCTCCATCTCATAGCTCAACACCAATCCAACCATAACCCGATACCCATCTATCTTATAGCTCAACACCAATCCCAACTTCGGCCCAAACACAATCACATGCCCAAACGGTAGATAGCCATACTCCAATTCCAATAAATAATTCATCACAAACCATGCCTACCCATCTCATGGTCACTCGCGCTAAAGTTGGCATTTTTAAACCGCTTAAACGCATGAATTGTCATGTTACCACTACTTCACCGCTTCCTCGCTCTTATGTTTATGCTTTTCGTGGCCCTAACTGGAAAGAAGCTATGTTAGATGAATATAATGCTTTAATTACTAACGGAACGTGGGTTCTTGTACCCTGTCTAGCTAACGTTAATGTGGTTCGTTCTATGTGGCTTTTCAAACATAAATTTAATGCAGATGGCTCATTAAGCAGGTATAAGGCCCGTCTTGTTGCAAATGGACGCAGTCAATAGTAAGGTATTGATTGTGATGAGACATTTAGTCCGGTGGTTAAACCGGCTACCATTCGTACTATTTTGAGTCTTGCAGTTTCTCGTGACGGGCCTATTCATCAGCTTGATGTAAATAATGATTTTCTTCATGGTCACTTATCTGAGACTGTTTACATGCATCAACCTCTTGGGTTTGTTGATCCTAACAACCCTAATTATGTTTGTCATCTGTAGCGATCTTTGTATGGGCTTAAGCAAGCCTCGCATGCTTGGTTTCAGCGCTTTGCTAGTTATGCTACACGAGTCAGTTTTCAGCATAGTAAAACCGACTCCTCTTTATTTATCTTTCATCGAGGATCTGACATTGCTTATTTGCTGCTTTATGTGGATGATATTATTCTTACAACATCATCTATAACATTTTTACAGCGGATCATTACTTCCCTCCACAGTGAGTTCGCTATGACGGATTTGAATTTACTCAATTATTTTCTTGGTATTTCTGCTCAACAATCGGCATCTGACTTGTTTTTGTCTCAAACCAAATTTGCAGAGGAAATTCTTGAGCGAGCTCATATGCAAAATTGTAACCCGTGTCGAACCCCTGTTGATACATAGTCCAAGCTTGGTTTGGATGGTGACCCTGTCAGCGACCCAATCTTATATCGCAGCCTTGCTGGTGCTCTTCAGTATCTTACCTTTACGCGCCCAGACTTATCTTATGCTGTCCAGCAGGTCTGTCTTTATATGCATGACCCTCGTGATCCGCACTTTACTGCTTTGAAGCGTATTTTTCGCTATGTTCGTGGTACTCTTAATTATGGTCTGCAACTTCATGTATCATCTACTACTCAGCTTAGTGCGTATATTGATGCTGATTAGGCTGGCTGCTCTGTTACCCGTCGGTTCACATCCGGGTATTGTGTGTTTCTTGGCGACAATCTTTTATCATGGTCTGTGAAACGTCAAGTTACCTTGTTTCGTTCTAGTGCTGAAGCTGAATATCGAGGTATGGCAAATGTTGTTGCTGAGACTGCTTGGATCCGTAATTTGCTATGTAAGCTTCATACTCTTCTATTTACTGCTACCTTAGTCTATTGTGATAATGTTAGTGCTGTCTATATGTTTGCAAATCCGGTTCAACATCAACGCACCAAACACATTGAGATTGAAATTCATTTTGTTCGTGACTTTGTTGCTTCGGGACAAGTTCGTGTTCTTCATGTCCTTTCAAGATTCCAGTATGCATATATTTTTACGAAGGGCCTACCCATTGCTTTATTTATTGAGTTTCGCTCCAGCATGAATGTCCGAAGATCTCCCGCTCACATTGAGGGGGAGTATTAGCATATATTAGCTATTAGTCAATGTTTCCAATATTAGTTGATGATTTGTTAATCATGAGTTGTCATAGCTATCCTGATTTGTCAATCATGAGTTGTCATAGTTATCTTGGGCTCAAGCCCATCCTCTTTGTAACCTATATATACTTTATAATTTGGTGAGAAATAAGGAAGCAAATCAATTAGCCTTTCCATTGTGTGTTTTACCAATTCTATCATAAATGTCAAAACACACACAATTTGAGTGTGCAAATCAATAAGTGGAGTGCGCAAATCACCACTCTTCAATCTTTGTTATTTGTTTGGCTTTCATTTCATTTACATGCAAGTGAGTCAATATTGTTATTTATAAACGAACTATTTTGTTACCTACTTGACTCCTGAGTAATATCAAAAATGGTATTAACATTAGCTACAAGGACTAGGTATTTTAGCAGTAGTTTTACCAATAAGAATACATGCTTCTCTTGAATAATGGGTTTATTTTAAACGTAACACTTAGAGCATCAGCAACACCAGACTGCAATGGCGTTACAAAATTGTAATAAAGACAGTTTTACGACATATACGAAATATATATTTAAGTACTTCCGTAAGCAAACACCCCACAACGAGAGCGCGGGCTTATAACCTCGTTCTTAGACATCGGACTTGATGATGCATAAAAAGTAACTAGAGGGACTTGTAACAACAAATCAAAAAAGAACCTAAAGAAAGAAATTACAAAAAGCAATTCTACTTCTACAAGCTTCTTTCGCCTCTTTCATACAAAGGGTTTTACACGATTTGAAAGAAAAAAAAATGTTCAAGAAAACAGTGGAATCAAAATCACAGCAAAGATTATCAGGAGCAGACCGTAAGAAACTGAAAAGAACAATAAAAGAAAGGTTCCCAAATGCTTCTGATACCGACCTTGATACCTTAATCCCTCCTAAGGTTTCTATCTTTTTTATTTATGTATTTATTAATCTAATGTTATTGTGGGTTGTGTAATGAAATTGTGTATTGTATTGATATTTTTTCAATAATATGTTATGATGTTAAAAGATGTAGTTGTGTTTATTTAGGCTTATATAATAGGTTTATAACTTATTTGGTTTTGGGTTTATGTTTCATAAGCTTATTTTTTGTGGCTTATTTTGAAACTTTTCGGCTTATGTAAGCTTATTACTCCGTATGACATAAAAAATTTATATAAACCCAAAAATGTTTCAAAATAAACCACAAAAATAAGCTTATGAAACATAAGCCCAAAAGCAAATAAGCTATAAGTCGGCTATATACACCGAAACAAACACCCATAATGCTGTTTGTTTAAGCTTATATGTGGGCTTATGAGCTTATTTGATATCGACTTATATTTCATAAGCCCCAATTTTCCGTCCTTTTTTTGAGACTCGTGGGCTTATATATATCATATCATAATAAACTTGTATAAACCCACAGGTCTCAAAATAAGCCGGAAAATTGAAGCTTATGAAATATAAGCCGAAAAACAAATAAGCTCATAAGCCACGTATAAGCTTGTACAAACACTAAGGAGTGTTTGTTTAAGCTTATTTACGGCTTATTTGATTTTGGGCTTATGTTTCATAAGCTCACTTTTTGTGGCTTATTTTGAAACTTTTCGGCTTATATAAGTTTATTATGTCATAATGAACTTATATAAGGCGAAAAGTTTTGAAATAAGCCACAAAAATTGAGCTTATGAAACATAAGCCCAAAACCAAATAAGCCATAAGCCGGCTATAAGCCGAAAGTTTCAAAATAAGTCAGAAAATTTGGGCTTATGAAATATAAGGCGAAATCAAATAAGCTCATAAGCCCTTAAACAAACACCCTTTAAGATGAAAATAGATGAATTGGGAAAAAAAAAATCTAAGTTGTTTGGTTTTTTGTTATGGGATTCTTTAGTTTATAATTTTATACTAGGTTTGTCAATTGTTGATAATCCGTGTTTATATGAACATGTGAAATGTTTTGTGTTAATCAATAAGCTTTTTACTTAAAACGAATGGATGAAAATGGTGATTTATGTGCTGGGAATTGGTTTAGTGCGTCACAACTTACATGTAATATGGATTGTGAGGTCTAAATTAGGTTAAATCACTCCTTCACCGCAAACGTTTAATTGACCGGTCAAGGAGGGTTTTGAGGAAATAGGTCCCGGGTTGAATTAATACCAACTCCTTTGCTCATTGCCTAGGGCTTGGTCCTTGGACAAGGGTCAGATGGCACCCAAAAGGGGTGCACAGGGGTAGGGTAGTAGGGTAGGGTTTCTGCCGCTTTTAACCTTTTGATGAAATTAGCGACTCTTACTTTAAAATAGTGGCTTTGACAAAGTGTACTGTCCAAACATGGAATGTTGTTTTTTGAAGTCTTTTTTAGCTTGTTACAACGGATGTAATTTCATTTCCATTATTAATATTTAATGTGGGGTAAATTTGATATGCTTTTCGATACTATGTATATGATCGAACTACAAAGGAATCATTAAGGACCATCAAGGAAAGTTTTTTATGTGTTAGCATGTGACGCACACGTGTTCTTTATGCTAATTGCTATTGAAAAAGATCTCTCATCAAACATCTAATACTATTTGAAATTTCCATATTGTACTTGTTGATACTTCATGTAATGAGTACGTGTGCTTGCTATGAAAGTGTCATACGCAGCCGTGAAATTACTTGTCTATTTCCGTTCATGTCATTCGTAGAATATTCGTTATATCAAGATTTTATATGCAACTTTGTTTTGGTTATATTGTAGGTAGAGGTAACAGTCTCAAAGCACCCAAACCGTGTTCTTATATACAGTTTGGAGGGTGGATTACCTATTTTCTTTGATGTTGATGGCAGAGGCACTACCATCTTTCCAACAGGTACACAAACTAACTAAATATGTCATTATTATATGTTGATAGCGGAGGCACATCTATGATTCCAACAATGAACTCAGAGATGTTATGATTATTTATTTATGCTTGGTAAAGATTCCATTGAGGGTCTTTTTTTCATCATTTACAATCTTGTCAAAGCCTAGTAAGATCAAATCAAATATTTAGCTTCATACATTGGACTAAACAATGGTTTTCTATATCGGTTACTAAAGCTTTTGTTAATCACGGACTTCGTTAAATTCTCCAGCTATTCACATGGTAACATATAAACATAATATCATACCCTAACTTCTCATGATGTTGAGTTTGACCGTGGTGACTTTTTAAAGTTTTTACCCGAGCACTAAAATAAATTGTAACGGTAGCTAGACTGTGGTCAATCGCATGCACTATTCGATTATTGGTAGTAGCATACTACCTTGCCATTCATCATGATTTCATGAGAATGGGTATTTGTTGCTGTGGTCTTTCTAAGGAGGTGCTAATATGTGTGTATTAAAGCTGTTTAGATGATAGTGAATTTTTGAAATCGTATAAACATAGATGTAATAATACGAGCTGCAGATGATGGTATCTGAATGTGCTTTTGTTGTTTGAAGTTCAAATAAGCTAACAAATATTCAGATGAAATGGTAAATAAGGCGTCTTGTTATAAAAAGAGGCGCACGATGTCAAATAAGAGTAAAATTTTCTCTAAGCAAGTTAACTGATTATTTGACGTGACATATTCAAAAGCAGAGTTTGAAATTGATTATCTGACATTACATATTCAGAAGCAGAGTTTGTACGTCTAACGTGTAAACACTAAACACTGATTATCACGACCACAATTTTTTTTTTAAAAAGTGACAGAGTGCACATACGAACGCCCCCTAATATCTTTGAACCGTGAGTTGTTGCTATCTTCTACATGCTTGCTGCCATAGAGGATAGTAGCGTAGCCGTTGATGACAACCGTTTAAACTCTATCATCCAACCACACCTTGTGTGTTCATCCTAGGTGACACTGGCATATGCGTACATTGGTACCTTTTGTAGGAGGCCTTGTTCTCACATCTGTAATTCTAGTTTGGTAAACATATATGCGGTCAAATTAAACAAGAAATTTTTTCCATGTGCCTGATTCGGTCAAAAAGTCTAACTCTAGTCGTGACCAACATAGGTATTTGCATTGTCGACTTTCTTTGTTCCCCTATCTTTTCTAGAACAGTTAATTTTCAAATCATTATTATAAACATGTTATCTATAACAATGAGCAATAACTAAATGGAACTAAAATCAAACATTTAAGATGGTGGCTGTTTGTCTGATGTTCTTAATCTGAAAATGCAGTGTACGCACTATGGAAAGTTCCTCATCTTGTACCTGCTTTCATTCTAAAGGGCGGCGAGGTTTCCCGCTATGTGATTGGAGGGGCAGATTTGATGTTTCCTGGTATCAGTATAGGTGCAGAGGGTCTCCCAGAATTTTCAGCAGGGGAAACATGGGCTGTTATGGTTCCTGGTAATCCAGCTCCAATTGCGGTCAGTTTCTGCACTTTCTCTGTTTTCAAAATTTCAAAGATATGATATATGCTTAGATATGTAAAAAGTTGTTTTGCCTTTCTATATAGGTTGGGTCTACATGCATGAGCAGCTCTGAGGCTTTAAAAGCTGGGCTCCGTGGAAAGGCTTTGAAGATAAGCCATCACTACAGAGATGCACTCTGGTAAGTATAGAACATAACTAGGGTGGAAAATTGTACGGGTCAGTCGGGTTGGGTTGTGGTCATATGGGTAATTTGTATTCGGTAGGGTTGGGTCATGTTGACCCATCAACACTCTTTTAGTTCATCTTCTATTTTTAATAACTGATTGTTGTTTAATATATTTTGAAAAATACTATACAAAAATCTTATTTTAAAGAAAGATGTGGGAGGTAATATATTAGATGTCACAGTTATACTTAGAAACGCCAACATCCCAAAATTCAAGAAACGGGTACGGCCAAAAACTTTTGTGTATTTTATATAATTATATATTTATATTTATTAATAAAATAAATAAACATCAAACATCCAACATCAAATTGTAATCACCAAAATGTCATTAATCAAAGTTCAATATTAAATGCAAAAGATTTGTCAACCATGAAACTGTCATTAAAAAAACCACTTAATAATAACATATCAACTAGTCGGTATTCTCGGAGAAAAAGACGGTCTCGAGCTCTGGCTCGTCAAGTTAGATTTTCTTTTCTTACTGGTGTTTTGAAATTCTAGCCCTCACGCTAGAGTAACTCCCTTGTTTTGTTTCATGACAACAATTGCACTTAAATTTACACGTACCCCCGTCTTGGTGGTCCTAGAGATTTTAGCAACGTATTTCCACAACGGCCCTTTATCGGTAGCTTGCGTTGAGGGCACACTACCGCTACTACTATTGCCAGCACTAGAACTTGAATCCATGATTATGAAATTGAAATTGTTATTCATACATTCATCCAAAAAAGGTGTGAATTGGCGGGAACACCCTGACCCCGGGTGCCTTTTGGCACCCGCCATTGTCCACCCAATGTATACGTTTTAATAATTAAACAAATAAACAAATAATCATATTCATACAGACATACATTCATAGTTTCAATGTTTCATACCTGTTCGAGAAGATAGAGCGACAGACTACAGAGGGATGGCATAAAATAAAGTATACGTTTTAATCCTGATCATAGAAGTATATATAAATTAGATGTCGTCATTTCAGTATTGTAAAAAAGGGTTTAATGGCCCAGAAATAATGTGTACGTTTTAAGAGGCCCAGAAACGCGTCTAAAAGGCCCAGAACGTTTCCTGCTCAACATCAGGCGTTTCCAGTCGTCGTGAAACGTTTTCTATTTTCCAGAAACGTTTCTGAGGCGTTTCCAGTTTCTGAAACGTTTCCGGTACGAGAAACGTCACCCGACGGCGTTTCCGTGCAACATAGCCGATCTATATCAACCCATACTACCGAAGTATTTTTTTTCCTGAATCCTGTTTTGAACCTTTAGCCGGCCTAAATCTTTTTTCCATGTTTACAATCAAAGTAGACCCGTTTGTAGATACATGTGTTGGTAACTTGGTATTGCCACCTATACACGGTTCTCACTAAGATGCTATTCTTTAGTAAATTTTGTGACAAACTTTTTTTTCTTTCATAAATTCTTTCTAGGGAATCAGCTGAAGATCGATATGTTCCTAATGTTGGCTTTCTGGAAGACGTAGTGTTTGGGGATCCCTCTCTATTCTCTGATTCTCAGCAATCTGATACTGATGCCACAAGTGATCATGAAAATAATGCAGATGGTGGCCAAGATGCTAGCTATCCTGATTCATCTTCAAATATGCAGTCAGACCCAAGTGCGGACCAACAATTAACTACTGATTTTGGTGATTTAAAGGTGACAGAAAATGATCAAAGTGATAAGGTCACTTCTGACGACCAAACTACGCTCTCAGTTGAGGATGTAGATGCACTTTTGGACAAATGTCTTCTGCAAGCCTGTTACACTACCCTTAAGGATAAAGATCTTCCTATTGCTGGTAGCACATTATGGTAAGATTTTTAATTTGAAATTAATATCATACTTGAAGCATTTGTTTTACACTTGACTGGTAGTTATACATGTTATCTAATTAAATGCGAAGTTATATAATAGTTTTTGGTTAACACACATAGTTCAAAATATCATTGGGCTAATGTTGTTTAATTCCTTAAACTAACATCTTTTGTGGTTTGACCATGAAAACTATTTTTCACGGTGGTTCGTTTCCTAAATGTTATTTGTAGTGTATTTCACCAACCAACCTCAATTTGTCAATTTTGTCCCTTGAAGATATTTTTTTTCCCTTTTTTTTTGTAGTGGTGAAATCTCTAAATTCTATCGGCTGTCTTTTGTGTTGGTGCAGGTCGAATCATGTTTTACCATGTAGGCCACCAGGTATTGTGCTGGATATCAAGAAGTCGTCACACAAAAAGTTATCTAAGTGGCTACAATCCAAGTCTTCAGAAGGATTGGTATAACCCTCAACTTCTTTTTGTCACCTTTCTTTTTTGGTATTCAAAAGGACGTTTCTTCTGTATCTAAATAACTTGTATCACTCGTAGATTTCATCGAAAGAAGACAAGCATAAAAAAGAAGTTATGGTCCTGGCTGTTAACCGCAAGCATCCAGATTACATATCCTTTAAGCCAGAGAAGCAACAAGTCGAGAAAGTTGAACAAACGGTGGACACCAGTACCGAGAGCGATAATAACAGAATGATGGATCTTATCGAGATTTACAAACCAAGTGTCCACGTCAACCCAATCTTCAACTCAGTGGGAGCTGATACACACCAACTTTATACTGCATCTGAAGCAAGTGAAGTTGTATACGCGTATATCGAAAAAGAAAACTTGGTCAAACCAACAAATAAGGCAATTGTTGTTTTAGATGCGATTTTGTGTGATGCGTTGTTTAAGGGGGCTATTAAGAAAGGATCAACGTATCCATCAGAAATCCACAAGAAGGATTTAGCACCGACGTTTATAAATAGGATGCAAGCACATCATCAAGTGACCAGAGGAAAAGAATCTGTTGTGAGGAAAGGTGCTTTGAAAGCGATGCAGATAATGACTGAACGGAGGCAAGGGAATAAAAAAGTTACAAAGCTTACAGGAATGGAATCTTTCTTGATCGATGCCGAGCCTTTGGCATCTGAATTGCAAAAGAAGTTTGCTTGCAGTACATCCGTAACCGAATTGCCAGGTACATAGCTATAATTAAAATGAGCTAGTAAAATAATTAAATAGTTTAAAACCACTAAACGGCTACCCTCTATCGGTTTTACCTGTAAACTTTTTTTCCTCACCTGAATCTATTTGTGGTTTCTGTTCATTCTGTAAGTGACGTAATCGATTAAATAGTGAAATTTTTGGATGGCTAAAATTTAACCTAAAAACAAGATAAGGACTTGGGGGAATGAACCTTTTAAATACAAAAGCGTAATAAGGGTTAAACAGCTGAATATTTATGTGATTTTTATATTTACAAGCATACCTTTTATGTTTTCAAATTTGGGGTTGCAAAATGTTTTGCTAATTGTGCCGATTGGTGTAACCAGGGAAGAAGGGGCACGAGGTTTTGGTTCAAGGCGGGGTGATTGATGTGCTTGCCAGATATCTTGTTGAGCAATATGGAATCCCTAAGAAATATATCGAGGTTCTTGACAAAACAGCAAGGAAGTGAAAACCAAGTGTTATGAGCTAGTTCTTGGATTATATCTGATGGATTCTTTCTCTGAGTTGTTCAAGCCACCTAAAAAGGAACTTGCTACAAATTACTTCTCTTTCTTTGAGCTGTTAGTAGATAGATCTTAGTCTGCTGACTCTGTCGAAGTTTTACAATGCCTAGGCTTCTGTGAAATACATTAGTTCTTTTGCTGCAAGATATACAAGTTGTTTTCTCTATATTGTTTTTTTTTTTATAATTTTATCTATTACTGTAACAATGATTATGTGTGTATGTGGCTATTGGGTACGTATTTACAACGGATTCGTGTATGTTTCCATACACATGGTAAACCAATGTCACGTTCGTGAATAGGCCGCAACTGTCTTTGGAAAAAAAAACATTTGTTTATTTATGCAGAAGAGTGATTCTTCACTATCTAACACCTATGAAATTGTAGATATAGCAGGAGTTGCAGCTACTTGGTGCTGTTTAGTGTCTGGACCATTCAGCAAAAGATCGCGCATCTATAGATGACTTCGAGATTATAAAACCAATCAGTCGTGGTGCTTTCGGTCGGGTCTTTTTAGCAAAAAAGAGAACAGGGGATCTTTTTGCTATTAAGGTACGCCTAAAACGTGTTTATTTACCTCTAAGCATAATTACTTTCTGTGTTTTTTTGCTTTCTTGAGCTGCTCATGATTGTGTCCAATAATAAGTTCTTACGTTGTATTTTTTTATTATGCTTGGCCGGTGTTGCAACATACAAACATGTGGAAGATGTGACATATTTCGTGAGAGTTGGACATAAATCTGAGAAAACCTTTTCTCTCTTAAATTTTGTAGTATAACTCATTAGGGGTGTGCACGGTCCGGTTTGGGTCGGTTTTTGGCCAAAACCGAAACCGAAACCGAATGTTCGGTTTTTTGTGTGACCATAACCGAAACCGGTCGGTTTTTCTCGGTTCGGTTTCTTGGTTTCAATCGGTTTTCCGGGTTCGGTTTCTCGGTTTCTTCAAAAAAAAATTATTTTTTATTTTTTATTAACTTTCCCATTATATAAAATAAAATTTGCCTAAAGGAGCCCACTATTTTTAAATCTTAAAAAGGCCCAATAATATTTGCCATTATAGAAAATTATCTTTGACATTCAATATTTTCAAATAATCTAGTAAACCGGTTATATATTTAGGCCAAATAATTTTAAAAAGCAGCCCATTAGTCCATTAGGAGCCCAGTATTATGTATAATGGAACATTTGTTTATTTATGCAGAAGAGTGATTCTTCACTAACACCTATGAAATTGTAGATATAGCAGGAGTTGCAGCTACTTGGTGCTGTTTAGTGTCTGGACCACCGGTGTTACAACATACAAACATGTGGAAGATGTGACATATTTCGTGAGATTTGGACATAAATCTGAGAAAACCTATTCACTCTTAAATTTTGTAGTATAACTCATGATGGTAATAATCGAAATCATATGGATATTATCATTTGATTCTTGTTATGATTGCTGCAAGATTGTATTTCAATCCTTTATGCTTCAAGTATCGTGATATCCAAAAACAGACAATGGACAGAATCCATTATGGTTTAAAGACTGTTTCAGGCTCGTTAAAACAAAATAACATAATGATTTGTTATACGGTTTGGTCTTTTTACTCTTATTTTTGGTTGTAAGGATATCAAGTTAGGCATTCCATTGCTGTCATTTTATATGTATATGGTTACAATTATCTCCGCTCCCAATGTGCCTATGATGTAGCACCAGGCGGACTATTAGCTAGTGTGTATCATCTTACTTGAATAGAGTATGGTGTGGATCAACCAAAAGAGGTATGCATAAAAGTATTTGCCCCGAGGAGGGATCCTAGAATTCCGTAAAACAAATGTATACTTGATATATCTTAACCTATCTCTGTGCTTAACTCGGAAAAATTTATACAAAAAACATTGTTAAATCCTTTTATTTCGACTTAACGAGGTTTGTAACCCGCGCGAAGCGCGGGAGACTAACTGTGCAACGGATCGTCAATACCGGCGGGTAAACGGGCCAGACCTGGTCGGGTCGACCCGGCAGATTAAATGCATCCAGATCGATGAAACACATGCAAAACCTCAACTGACAGTGCAAAAAAAGATATTGTTTATAAGGCAAGCATTAAGAGAAGTGCTATTGGTAAGCCAAAACAGAGTACATCTTCCAACCATTCAGGTAGTAAATTGAATACATAATTAGTAAGTAATAATGTGTTCCCTACCCAATACTTGGTGCATCACAGCCAACTTAGCATGCCAAATTCATGGCCAATCACCAGGCTCGCACATGATCATAGCATTATCTACTATATCAGTAGCATCATTCTTAGTCAAAGTGGCATCTTTCATACTAACATCAGAAGCGTTGTATATCCATGTTGCAACCTGGTACATCTCTCGCCTCACAAACTGACCCCTTATTGTAGAGATTAACACACACACATCTCATTGCTCCCATCATCAACTATCTCTCGGATAGCATCTATGCGATCTAGAGCGTCTCCGATACACACACACAACTCTATCTCTCTATCTCTATCTCTCTCCTGTTAATAAAGATTTCAAATAAGTTTTTTTTCCTGAAATGAACATTCAGTTTCTATAAGTAAAGGTACAATTTCAAACCTTATGGTCAATTTTGGTTATGTTTTATCTCAAAGGGGTCAGATCAAGGAATTTAGCTAAAAGAGTAATGGGTCGAACAGGTTGATCCAAAGTATAGAATATACTCATCAACAATGGCAACTGGAAATCTGTTATTTTAGTGTAGAACTAAAACAAATCCTTATTGTGATATATGACACTAATATATTTTAAGAGATCAATGGCATGTGGAATGATGGGTAGATCAAGCTGGTTGGGTAAGAGATCAAAACGGGTATTCCAGCTAGAATGGGTTGTGTGCGACCGAGATAGACCCTTTGGGTTTTGATACACTCCTTCGTCTAATTTTGAATTTTTTTTATAATTAGGGCAGTAAGAGGTTATATTAGATAGATACATGTGACACAAAAAATGTTTGATACACTCTTCTTTTAGCTTAATATTCCCCGCTTGGGATAAAATATAACCCAACCCATATCTAACAGTTCATGTGCAAATTGTCTAAACTTTCAAGACTCTAATGTCACAAATAGCGTATGCGTTATACCTTAAGTGTCCCATTATCCACATCAAGCCTTCCGGCAGCTAAAGTCGCTCCTCTAGCTAGAAAACTTGAATGATGAAACTTTCCTTTCTTTTTCTGTTAATACAAATTCGAATGATAGATTTGACCATATTATAGTTCCATAGCAAAATAATATAAAGAGGTTGTAGCAAACATTCTAAATCTCACCTCGCCAGCATAAAGTCTGTTTGATGCACTCGTTACACAAATCCACTTTTCCCCGTTGTTTGTATCAAGGGGGAGTTGGGTTTGAAGATGCATGATTTTTCCTTCAACTATGATATACTCATAATTCTCCCTCTCTTGCTGTTCAGATAATCATATGTTAATAAACTTGGTAGCATCGTTTTATAAAAAAAACAACTGCTGTAATTCATGAAAAAACTTACAGGTCCGAGATACTTTATGCACTGCTTACGAAGCGTTGATATGGGACATTCTTTTAGATCAACCTCCTTTCCCTCTCCAACATCCAACCTGCAACAATACGAATAATAAAAATCAATTCTGGTTCAAGATTTGAAACTGCCGAAGTCATCCTCCTCAACCCTTACTGAAAAATCGCCCATATAAACTGGCCCTGTTTCGACCAGTTGCCCAACCCGACCAAATCAAGCTTAAAACATAGAAAAAATCAGCATTGAAGGATAGATTTGTAAAATCATTCTTTGGTTTATTAGTTATAAAATTTTTCTTACTTCGCCTAAAATATATAGAATAACTAAATATATATATATATATATATATATATATATATATATATAACCGGGCTATCGGATTGAACCCAAACCCCACGAATATAAATTATAAATATATGATACATCCTTTAAAATTTTGTTGCTAGGCAACGAATAGTTTTTATTCAATGTAGACTTTTACGTGAATGTATAACACATGTAGCTATTAGTGATTCAAGAACATATTTGATGAATTCTTTGTACACATATAATAATGGAAAAAGCACCTGTATTGCAATTCGGAGAAGGTCTTGCGCTCTTTTATTTCATCTAATCACCCTTCCACGTACTCGCCATTACTGATTCAATAACACTCGCGCCTCAACAATAGGCTACGTCTATGATTTATTATTTATGTTGTTGATTTTACACACAATAAGCAGCAGCTCCTGCATTATCATAGTAAATGCATTTCATTAATTTTACTCACCACATAACACCATTTAGAGTATTATTAAATATATAGTGTGTGACACGAATAACAAAAAAACTCGATATACAAACAGACTCACCATCATAGAAAATGTCTGGACTCATCCATTGATTAATATATACAAATTCTGAGGCTATCAAGACAGGTAATGAGGCCTACTTTTCGGTTTAACACTTTAGCAAAACCATTATATTTTACCGTTGTCAAGGTATAGCTGGATGGATAGCATGCATCTAGTGTATATTTTTAGCAGCAGTATGAAAGGGATCACACCCATTATTCGCAACAGACTCATTTTTAAAATGAAGATGTTTCTGAAAATGACCAACACAATGAAATCTACAAAACATACATTGGGACCAAGCGTTTTAAAAAGGTAAAAGGTAGCTTCTGACGAACGGGTTAGAACAAAAACGTTTACCTTTCCTCTCTGTTAACGCAAGCAATTATTCGTTACAATCCCGATGCATACATCCCTACAAAAACCAAAATAATAACAAAGAAAAGTTATTTGGTTATCTTGGCTTGTGTGTTGACTAAAAGTCAATTTCTCATGTACTATAGATATCAGTGATAGTTAACTTACCCAAACGCCCTCCTCGTGATATGATGTTTTAACTACTTCAGCCTCGATCAACCATAAACAGTCAACAGCATAATTAGTTTATACTCCTAATAAAATCCAAATATTTAATTTAAAAAGCGTTGTTGGAATATAAAGTTCGAAACTAAAAAAACTAAACTAATAATTCAAAGCAACATATAATAGGGAAAATCAAGAGATCCATAGTTTACCTTTTTTGCCGTTTTCTTTGGTTCTTCTAGGCTGGTGTGCGATCTTTCGGCTGAGTCTTTTGTCATTGGACATGGTTTACTTTCGGTTTCTGTTACTGTTCTGTTAGAGGTTGTTTGTTGCAGAATCTCTGGTGGAGGGGTTGTTGCTAGATCAGGGGCAAGTAGGCTTAGCAATGGTTGTGGGGATGCCTGAAACGCAACATCTAGGTTGAAGTCTGGATGCCCAGGTTTAGCTCCATTTCCGAAATGGTATTGGAAGATATGTTTTGTATTTTCAAGTTGTTTGAATGTACTGGGCACCTACTTGGTGTTTGTCTTTGTTCTCAGCGTCCTTGACGACGTCGTTGCAATCTGGCACGAAGGTGTGCGCCTCTGGGCTAAAGTAGGTAATGGTATCCATGGCGGTGCCGTCATCAATGATTGCTCTGAAACAGTATCTGCCATAGTTTGATGTGTTTTTCAGTAAAAGGAACTTATTTCGTACCCGTAGTTTGCTAGCTGTTTGAGGACCGTGATCTGGAGCATTGTGGATTTGGAGATTCCATCAGGTACTTTTTGTGCAGCAGGCGGTGCATTTTCTGTTTAATACCATCGTCTTTGAAGCAATGATTTCCATGAAGGTACCTCATAGTGAACTTCAGTTTGCTGCGGTATCAATTTTTTTTGTGTGTAAAATAAAAAGGTTTTCTCTTAGCTATTCTTATATTTATAACAAAAGAAAGTATGAACATGTAATACCTTGTAAATTCGTGGGTTGACGTGAGAAGGTGACTGTATAGAAAACCTCTCCTCATTTTTACCTTCTTTGTCCATGCGGTCAAGCTGTCTGTTTGGATGTCGAGAGCAGTAGTTTGGGTATGAATGAATTCTGCATATCTGAGTTATTAGGGAAATATAGCTCAGCAATGTGTCATAATCTAAATACTGATTACATAATTTCACTATGTCCTAATGCTAATTATTTGATTAATCACATTATAATCTAATGCTAAATATACATACCATGATATCTGAAATTCCAACAGCATTATCACGTTCTCCAAAATGAGCTTGTACAGGTAGTTTAATCTTAGCAGCATCCGCAAGTTCAGTCGGAGTAACTCCATAGAATGCAACAGCGACATCAATCTCGGGCACAAAAACAGAACTTGCAATAGCAAGTGCACCACCCATGCAATACCGAGCAACACCAAATTACAATATCATCGCACTAACATAAACTTAGTGATACGTAGAAAGTCAAAGTCAGCGTCCGTTACGCCGTTACGGATCTTAGTCAAAGTTCATATATAGCGAAATACTCGATTCCATGTAGTTCTCTTACAATATAGAAACTGACAAGTTCTCAAGCCGATACTAACAAATTTTAGACATTCAAAATAAACATGTGTTTTGTTAACTTCCCGAAATTTTCAAATCTTTAATTAGAGTGGGTACCCTCATAAGCATTCATCCAAATTAGACCACTAAAAACACAACAAACTTAATCTGCTAGGAAAATTTATTAGCAACAAAATATGATGAACCTGTTTGCTAAATAGATCATCCTTAAGTTATGAAAAGTACATTCTATTATTTATAGCAAACATACGACCATTTTTTACAATCCCTAATTTTCTATCTTAATTCTACTGTAAACCTTTTTGCCCATTTGGCTTTTTTACCCATTTGACATAATGTAAAAGATTGACAACCCAATGCGATATATATTCAGCAAATATAATTTACCTTGGAAGCTTTACGAAGTTTACGGTCTCATCTTTTTGCCCTTGTCGCTCCTACCTTTTTGCCTCTGCCGCAGCCAACATTATTTGTGCTCACACGAAGACGTGTATAGTAAACATTCAGTAGTAACTGTATCCCAACTAAGGGTTGAAGACCTGCATCAATACCACATTTGTGAATACTAAAACAATAACAAAATATTTATTAGGAGCTTATATCAACATATTAAAAAGCAAGTAGAAACGATCACACTTACCTCCAATATTAACAAAGGCTGCTTTTTTGTAATTTTGTTCAAAAGGCGTCCTCTAACACGCGGACATGGAAAAAGTAATTATTTTATTATTTTGAGGCTCAGATAAGTGAGCAATCGCATATGTAATGTATTAAACTACAAACAATTACCTAACTCGTATTAGACTTTGTATACCATATTATGATATCATAACAACTTGGCTAATGAATTTGAAGGTAATGTTGAACACTCCTAACTGAACAATTCAATTGAAAAAAGAAAAAGATTTTTTTTTTTTTGATTCAATCCATTACATATAAGCATAACTACCTAATCAAAGTCTAATTACCTCAAAACCCTTATAACAATCTTTTAACTAAAAACCAATATAAACCCTATAATCACCAATTAATTACTACTTTCCCCCAAATCAAATCCTACTTGATACTAAAAAGACAACAGGCGTAAACGGTGAGTATACTAATCATGAATCCCCCCAAAAAACACACTAACAACAGAAAAATAAAATTCCACATAAATTAAACCACAAACAACACGAAGCAATAACTCGAACAGAAACCGTAACATTAGTTCAATAAACCTAATTTCTAATAGACATATGTAAAGCTTCAAAATTAAGACTAAACATGTAAAAAGAGGATAGAGAGTACAATTTTTTGTTTGCCCAAATGAAATGAACCGCATGTACAAACCAAAACTCCACAAACCTCAATCAATCAAAACACAAAAAAAGATTACCAATTCTTAACCCCTAAAATTAAAACATAACCCTAATCTAAAAACATAAAAAATACAAAATCAACAAAAACACTAAATTAAAAAATAACCTTAATTTCTATTGTTAAACACTACCTACAATTCATGCATTCAGTGTGTGTGTGTTTTAACCACACAGCCAGTGGTCTCATTGAGGAACTCATACACCTGATGACGACAGTGGGTATTTTTGGATTCTTTAGATTTAGATGATTGATTTAGTGTTTTGTGTGGGTTTCTAGAAAGAAAGACGTGAGCAGCCGCTCATATGTGTGATAAAGTGTGAGATATGATTGAGAGAGGAGAGGGACACGTAGCACGTAGCAATGCTACTTGTTTTGTTAAGAGAGAGAAAATCAGGTAAAATTAAATAGCGGGTCAGTGGGTGTTCAGTCGGGTCGTGGGTCTTTCGGCGGGTCAATGGGTCTTCCAGCGGGTTTGCTTTAAAGGGGTATTAATGAGACCTCGGGAATAAGATCCTGCCCTTTAGTATAAAAGGAACAATTGTTTAATTGAGTTGGCATAGTAACTTATTTAGGAAACACGTGACTTAATATAAAACGTCAGAAAAGTGGTGTTCTTCTGATTAAATTAATGATATTTAAATAATTATACGGCAAATGACAAAAAAACACCAAAGTTAGAGGTTATTTCTAGTCAACGTATCACAAAAAAACCCAAAATTAGAGGTTATTTCTAATAGGGATGAGATTTGCACACTCCACAAAATGATTGGGTCACTCTAATTTATTATGTTTGGACATTTATACCCTCATTAATTATATGGCAAATGACACAAAAATACCAAAATTAGAGGTTATTTCTAGTCAATGTATCACAAAAAAAATAATACCAAAATTAGAGGTTATTTCTAATATGTATCACACTTTTTTTCTTCATAAAAAGGTAGTCAACTTATTTTTTTAGCCAATTTGTATATTTTTGTTAAATATTTAACGATTATGCGTTAAGTATTATATTTCAAGTCTATCGCTACCGTCACTACCACCGCCACCACCACTACCCTGCCCCACCACCACTACCAAGCACCGCCTCCATTACAACCCCACCCACCACCCACCACCTAACGTCACAAAACCACAAACTCCACCTACTACCACCACCACCAACCACCGACGGTGGTGGTGGTTGGGTATGGTGGTAATGGCCGCAATGGGTTAGGTCGGTAATGACGACTGTAATGTTTAAGGGGTGACAATGGTGGTGATGACATTGCTAGGTGGCGATGAGGTAAAACGATGATGAGTGTGGTTGGTGGTGGCGACGGTTGTTGGTGGTGGTATTGGTGACTGGGGGTGGGGGTTGTTGGTGGTGACAATGGTTCATGGTGGATTGTGACAGTAGTGGGTGGGGGCGGTGCTTGGTAGTGGTGGTGGTTAGGGTTGATGGTAGTGCTAGTGATTAATGGTGTTGGCGGCGACAATGGACTTGAAATATAAAACTTAACGACAGTGGTGGGTGGGCGGTGCTTGGTAGTGGTGGGTGTTAGGGTTGATGGTAATGCCAGTGATTAATGGTGTTGGCGGCGACAATGGACTTGAAATATAAAACTTAACGAAATGATCGTTAAGTATTTAGACTGCTTTCAATGGTATGCGTGAGGCTTGGTGAGGGTGTAAGTCATGCGTGAGGCTCATTAGATGGTCAAAGAGTCACGCATCATGCAAGGCCAAAAACGTAGAGAAATGCGACATGTCTCACCTTTCAAACATTGTGCATTTATGGGCCTTCTGAGTTATTTTTATTATTAAAAATTTAATTTGTGAGGTGTGTTTGTATAAAAGTTGGTATTTTATTGAAATGTGAGTAAATAATGACCAGTAAGGGTGAGAGGTGAGAGGGATTGAGAAGAATGGTACGGTAACCTTAGAGCACGACTTTTTCTCATAACATCAAAAACCCCACATAACACCAAAAACAAGCTTTCTAGTTAACACCACAATTTCTAATGTTATGGGGATCTCACTTTCTTTTATTCATTTCATTAAAATAAAATAAAAACATTACAAACTATATAAAAAAACAACTTAATTAAATTCAAATTCAAATTTTATTAATAACAAAAACATTACATTAAATAAAAAACAAATACATAAACTTAAATAAAAAAAGTACGTGAAATAAAATACAACAACAATCTGAAAATTAAAATATCTCGCCCGGGTCGCGACTTTCATCACCTTGATCTTTGCCGCATCCTTCGGATTCATCTCAGTAGTGTCGAAAGTAAGTATCTTCAATTCTTCGTTTCTTTTTTGAATTTCGCAAACCGCGAGTCTTGCCGCTAGCTCGCGCTCCATTGTTTCTTTTTTCGCTTCACGGTCTAAAAGTATTTCTTTTTGCATCAATTCGGTAAATTGCTCTTTTTGTGAACCGGAAGTGGGGGATGAGCTTGTAGAACATTGAGCTTTTGACTTTCGTGGAGCCCTGATGTGTCATTGTGTAGTGTTAATTTTATGATTCAAGTTTTAAATTTATATTTTGCCGACTTAACAAAAAACAACACTTTAACGGGCAGTGTACCCGGTCGGTGGTAGTTTCGTGGTAAGTAGGGTGTCGATCACTAAGAGCGAGAAACACTTCCAATTATTAATACTTTAGTTTTTCTAATCTAAGTTAGTCTAATCTATGTTAAACATATGCTAAACCTAAATCTAATGGATAAGGGGGGTTTTCAGTCTGAGAGATTGGCACAGGTTTTGTGGTGACTAAAACCAATTCAAGACACTAAAACACACGCAAGCAAATTAACAGAAGATAAAAGAGCGGTTGAGCCAAATATAAGAAAACTGTATTAGCCATCATTAATCCGATTAGAACGTTGGTTTGTTTATTTAGTGCAATGATTTCTTATCTCGAGGCGGCATATCATTCTTAAGATTAAGGCGGTACTTCTTCCTTAAACCTAGACACGTAGAATTCTGTCATAATTAAACGCATCCGCATAAAGCATCCTTATTTGCTGATTATAATCTATCTTAGGGATTAAAGCAATGGTGATCTTGTTAAACCCTAGCTCATGGAGACTTTACCCACTTACTGCTTAATGGCAATTCATACACTAGTAGTCCACTAACCAAGTCTTTACCAATTAATCGAGAACGTACTCGTTGATCCCTGGGTCACCTGCCGGTCCAACTAAGCTCACAATCTAAGGGCAAAGATATGTCGTTATTCATGATCCTATTGGTCTAGATGAATAAATCATTATATGGAGAACTATCCCGGTATCTAGATTACTTGGTCCGTATCACTAGATCCAGTTGAATGATAGGTCATATACAAAAGCACGTAAACAAGTATATCGATAAACATAAACAAGCAATCAACAATAAATTAAGAAATCAAGATAAACAAACCAAACATTCAGATCTTCATAATAATGGCTAATACCCGAACGTATTAGCCTTCAAACGTCATAATTAATAATTTAGCCAAGGTAAACTAACCGAGTTAACGAATGATACCAAAAACTGAACGATTACAAGAGTACAAGAAATTACACGTTGTCTCCTATGGAATTAATTGCGGTGCTCGACCTCTTCTACTCTTTTTCTCCTCTGAAAATCGACTTTTATGGTTTAGGTATCGAGAATATGATTTTGCACACCTAAAACTTGTTTTTGAGTTTTCTATTAATAAGGTCTGGAAAAAGGTCGATACGGCGTATCGAGAGTCTTTGATACAGCGTATTGAGGATTTCTTGGAGTAAGGACCACGTTTGATATCTTCCAGAATATTTTATTTCCATATGGCTTGAATACGGCGTATTGGTCATTCCTGGATACGGCGTATTGATATTGTTTCCTTCATGGTCTTTAGTGAAGTGTAGGCACAGATACGCCGTACCTTCCTTGATGGATACGGCGTATTGGTTGTCAGAACAGTAATCTTCAAAGATCTTCGTTTACGCTTAATAATGCGTGCCTTTTTGCTAACTTTCACCAAGTACTCCATAATTACTGCAATTCTCAAATACAAACGATTAAGTAATAATTCTTTGCAATAATTATATAAAATGGGTTAATTACATGGGATAAATGATGCCATAAAAGTGACGTTATTTGATGTCATCAAATATCCCCCGACTTGAATCCTCCTTGTCCTCAAGTAGCCTTTAAAAGTTTATGAAAATGTATCCCTAAGGATTTTTCCGTTTAAGCATTTATTTGATCTATTACAAGTACACAACCAAACACCTCACGAAATAGGAAGATAAAAATACTCAAATCACTTAATTAATCTATGTGGTAACATGTAACTAATTCGCTCAATTTCTCGGTCGTGACGAGTATTCTATCATAGGCTTGGCAAGGATACACATCTCCACCACTAGAGCTATGGAGTAACAAGTTTATAAAGGTAAAATGGGTTTTTTTATTATAAGGCTTATGGTTGAT
The DNA here is from genome assembly GCA_026074375.1 of Tanacetum coccineum. Taxonomy (NCBI): domain Eukaryota; kingdom Viridiplantae; phylum Streptophyta; class Magnoliopsida; order Asterales; family Asteraceae; genus Tanacetum; species Tanacetum coccineum. The sequence goes on from BQNB010018559.1 coordinate 45,461, forward strand.
CATTCTACAATCTTTTACCAAAAGTACCACAACAACAAGGCAGCTGAAGCACACATACATGGCCGTAACGACGGAATAGACATGTGTGTTCGATCACATCCTCATTCGAATTTAACTAAGGGTTAGGATGAAGAATGATATAGGGTAGGGATCTTCTAACTTTCACCAATAGTAATAAACCAACAAGGCAGCTGAGACATGCATACATGGCCGTAACGACAGAATAGACATGCATGCTCGTACACATCCTCATTCGCGTAAAACCCATGGTTAATGATTAGGAAAGGGAATTAAATTGTTGTTAAATAAAAATTACGAAGCAAATAGACTAGGTCCAAGATATAAGTTGCTAGACACTTTTTTTCCGACCGTTACCATGATTAAGACACAACTATATACAAACGTCTTGATCATAGATAAAAAACAACAACCTGAGTTGGCGTTTCCGTAACGGTCAACTTCCCAATCATCTCATACTTTACATACTTTTACAAGATAAGTGGCGATATCTACCACTTTATACAATACTCTACATCGTTGACTTATAAGACGTATCAACTAATAATCGATCCTTCATATAATTCCTTATTGCGAAACGATTATCTTCAAACTTTCCTCCTCTTTTTTGTTGTGATTTTCTACTTTTTTTAATTTTTTTTACTATACTAACTACGAAACTCGGTGTAATTTCACCATCTTCACGATCATAATAACTCCGGATAATTCCTTCCATAATTCTTCATTCTTCGGATGTACCAATAATTGTGTTGGTAGTAAAAATACATGAGTTTTGACTATTTTATACATTCCCATTTGCAATGTGTAATTTTTTTTTCTCAACCGTACCAAAGATAGAAAATTGACACAAGACTCGGGAAATACATACTTTACACTTTAAGCAACTAGCAACTGATAAACGGACTTAATCTAACTGGGTAGGCTAAGGTGTAAAGGTGTGACGAAACAAACAGTTGGTGTAATTCCTAAATGATTGGCTCTACGGGTTTTTATACGGGGAAACAACTAACCAGTGTAGTTAGTTAATAAACAACATGTATAGGTTTTTTTTGGTGTAATCCTAAAATTTTACCAATTTAAATAAGTTACTCCATCTAAATCCATAGTACTCATTATTGTGGTCTCGAATAGATATACCAAGCCAAGTTCTAAAGTCTATAACATCACCGGCACACTTATATTTTTGTGAAATTTGGGTAAACATTTAGAAACGGATAAGGTTAAATCCTCACAATATCTAATAAGGGTTATAGTGTGTGGGTTATGTAACAAGTAATTTCACAAAAGTATGCTTGAATTTTTTTTAATTTGAGCATAATTTAAGCATTTTGATGTGAAAAATAGGACAAGTATACATTCTAATTCCACCCCCCACTTGAATTATACAACGTCCTCGTTGTATAGATAAAACATTAAAAGCGGGAATTCAAAAGAATTAGAATGAGAAACTTCCCTGATAAAATACATTTAGGCATTCACGAAACTACCAAAACTTATCTACGCTTCAACAAATACCCATTATTATACTCAATACCCAAAGTTTTATAAAACTTTACCCATATCCATCATATAGCCGAATTATACCATAAAAGAACCACACCAAAGCCTACACTTTACAAGTATTCAAGTCTACACTTAATCTATACACATTAAAACTACAAATAATGCTAAAATATCAACACAAGATATCAAAGATATTTCCTAGTCCTTCCCTCCCCCCCAAAAAAAAATTCGGATACAATAAGCTCCCTAGGGAACATTGAGCACACAAAAACTTTACCAAAGTCTTGTACAAACACTAGGGATCATTATGCTAGCTTATGACTAGTCGATTTGACCAAAGACCTTCCTTATTTCCCTCCCCATGTTTCACTAACTCGTGACTTTCCAAATAGTGTAATTGACCAAGGTTGTAGTATATAAGGAAGTGCAAGCCTAGTAGAACACACACATATCATTTCCTTAAGCAAAACTTCACAAACTCTCTTGTTTCTCTCCTCCCTAGCCACGGCTAAACACAAACACATACAAACAATCCATACAATTTTATTTACCAAGTATTCAAGTATTCTAACATCATATCAAGGCATTCTAAGGTGTATTGAAGGCTTGGTTTAGCATTTATAAGGGTTTAATCAAGAAAGTTAAGATTAGGGTTTCTTGGAAAGATCAGGGTTTTGAGGTCTTGGAAGCTTGGGTTTTGATTATAAACTAGGGTTTAGAACTTGTTTCTCTTCATCATACTTCATCTTAAGGTCATCTCAAAACCCTACACTTTTTACATTTATGATTTTATGTGTATATAATGTTTATATAGTAAATCATCATCTAGGAAACATATTAAAATGTAAAATGGATTTTTACACTTGATCATGGTTTGATATACTTTTTCATATGTTATATTGATGTCAAGAACATGTTGGAATGAAAGTATATACATTATACAAGTATGATTTAGTTTATAAAAGTATATATACACTAGTTGCTTAAAAAGTTTACTTATTAAGTTTATAAGTAAAAGTGATGTAAGGACTTATTATCATGGACATTACTTGGACATATAATAGACTAAAGGACCTAAAGCATATGAGACTTGTGATATAAAGTGTTGTAGAGGACTTGTAGCAAATTAACTAAGCTAAAAACTTATAAAAACAAGTTTTATACACATTTTAACCAAATGGTCCAAACATTCTGTTTTAAATCCAAAAATAAATCATTTATTTTATATTTTTATAAAATACTACATGGTATGAGGATCGTAGGCATATAAAGAACTCAAAAAACCGAGCTATAACGAAGAAGTTATGCTATTTGCAAGTTTACGATAATTAAATATATAAAAAGTGTTTTTATAAAGTGAGTTACTGTTTATTTCAGAAACAATTTGGAAAATATCTTACTTAGATAGAACTTTTAATTACGAAGACGTTCTCGAAAGAATCACTGAAATCGGAGTTAAAACGAATAAGATATGACTTTTACGAGATTTCGATAATTAAGTTTATAAAAATAATTTTATAAATGATCCTGAACAGTAAAAACTACTGTTCATTAGAGAGTTAAAAATATTAAAATGTAATATTTTGATACATCTTCTTAATACGAAACCGTGGACATAAAAAACGTACAAAACGTGCTTAAAACGAGAAAGATACACACTATTTTATACTTGTGCACTGTTTCCTGACATGAATAGTGTTTGTTCGTTTTTAATAAAAAAATTTGCGAAACATTTTAGAATCACTTAAATAATATTTATACATGTTTTAAACTTTATAAATATTATTTTACAAAGGCGATTAAACTATTTATACGATTATACGAGTACAAATACATGGTTATTATTTATCAAATGTGATTTAAATATTGTTCCACCAATACAATTAGATGGTGATGTAGCTATATAGAATTATATACGGTATTAGTTATTCAAAGTACTTAGTACTCATACGACCTATAATTAATTAGGTTGCATTCAGGTGTTTTCGTGACGCATTTTTATTTTGTGATTTACGTTGTTGATTCATCCACTCAAGGTGAGTTCATAGCTCCACGTCTTACATTTATAATGATTTACAAGTTTTGGGGTGAGAAACATGCATTGTTTTACAAATTGGACGCAAGTGTACATTTTAACATGATTACGTGTTTGCCTAAGTAGCGATAACCCTCTGAGCCCATTATCATGAACTGTCAATTACTTGTTGTGAGCGCGAATGTTATAAATAGATCTATTTGGGATTGACATCCCCGTTCGGGTGAGTCATGCTCACTGTGCTGGTATGCCGGACAACGAACGTATACCATGTCGGATTTGAGATGTTGCGGGTTAGAACATCATCACGGGCAATGTTGGCAATTTATATTGCAATTCATACATGTCGAGCTTCAGTGTCATGAGCTTAGGGAAACGTAATTACATTTTGTGATGTTTGCATCTATTGCATTATCATGGGGAAATCTTGCGGTCCTACATTATACATTTTACAAACCTATGAATTCACCAACATTATGTTGACGTTTTAAAGCAATGTTTTTCAGGAGGTCAATAAGGCACGAGGTGCAAGGGATACATTGGTGGTCATATTTTGGAAGTCACATGCATAAAGATTTAGTCGCATTACATTTTGGGGAAACATTTGTTATGTGCTAGAATCTCTATATTTTAAACAATGACCAAGTAAAGCTTCGGGCTTTTGTAACAAACAATTTGCTAAATCCAATGTATCGGTTTTAAACGACTTTTAATGGTCGTTCTCATATATATCTTGTGCTATTGATCTATGAAGTAACACTCTCAGACCCATATTCCGCTGCGACCTAATTTGGGGGGTGTTACAGTTACCACGAAAGTGTTGGTGTAACGCAGTAGATACTTCAACATACATTCTCAACTGAATCCTAATTAGAACCATCTTAGGAAAAACACCTTACGAACTCTTAAAAGGTAGGAAACATACTCTAGATTAATTTGGAGTGTTTGGAAGCAAGTGCTTCATTTTGGACACTAAAGACTACCTTACAAAGTTTGATCCAAAGTCATACGAATGTATCTTTTTAGGTTACTCGCAAAATAGTAAAGCCTACATCATCCTTAACAAACATACTAGGAAAGTCGAAGAATCACTCAACATGACATTCGATGTAACTCCTCCACCCTTTAAGACATCACCCTTGGTGGATGATGACTTAGATGAAGAAAAAGCAATTGAGGTTACCGAAAAGAAAAACCTAGAAAATGACATTGAGGATGAAACTTTAGAGATTGACGAAATAATCAATATTAAGGAATCTAGGAACTATCCATTAGAAAATGTCATAGGAAACCTTAACTAAAGAACCCTTAGATCACAAGCCCAAAACCAAAGTAACTTCTTTTGTTTTATATCAACTATAGAACCTAAGAATGTGAATGAAGCCTTAGTAGATGAAAGTTGGATAGTCGCTATGCAAGAAGAATTAAATCAATTCATTGCTAACGACGTTCGGGAGTTCCATAATCTAGGAATATGACAATCATAGAAACTAAGTGGGTGTTTAGAAATAAGTTAGACGAGAACGATATTGTTTCTTGAAATAAGGCGAGGTTAGTTGCTCAAGGCTATAATTAATAAGAGGGCATCAGTGATTTGTAGTTACCACGTTTTGGGTGTTTCTATTAGTGTAAAAGTTAGTTTTGTTAGAGCCTGCATTGATTTTAGCTTTAAGATTTAATAGTTTATATGTACAGTGCATCATGATATCAATCACAATCTAGGGGCCTTTTTACAAGTAAAATTTAAGCTGGGAGTTTAAATAAGAATTAGATTTTAAATTTTCAGTTTACAAATAGATGGATAGCTTAAATTTTCATTGTTTGAAAACTTATTTTTAGAGAGTAGCTTAATTTAGTTTTCTGTTTTTTAAACATTAAAATAGCAATTTGTCAATTTTCATCAAATAATTTAAAAACCAAAAATATAGTGTAAACTGCCTGCATTGCCTTTTTCAATTAGCATTTTCATTACTCATTTGAATTTCAAAATGCTTTTCAAGTGATGATTTAATTAGTCTTTTGGATAAGCTTTAAGTAGTAAAGGGTTTATTGCCATAAGGTTCCATTAGCCTATTTGAAATTAAGCTCAAAGATAGCTGTTTGTTTGTTTAGTAACCAGTTTTGTCCAATGTGCTAATTTGAATGTTCCAGCTTATGGCTTGCTATTTCTGCTTAATTCTTGCTCAGTTGTGCTTATTAGATTAGTGGTAGGGCTTATACCCGTTTTTAGCTTATCAAGTTTTAATAAAAGCTTAATTAAGTTTTCTGTCTGTTTAAAAAGCTGTTTTCAGCTTAAATTTTGATTTTTTTAAAAATTGTGTTCATTAAAGTTGTTAGTTTTTCTAAGTTTTATAACTTTGCTTTTCAAAGTTTTTGCAAAAATATAAAAAAAGGAAGAGGGGAAATTATGGGTGAGCAGGACTCGAACCCACAACCTCAACCCTCCTCAACCTTTATAAACGACTCAACACGCACACCTCTCACCAACGTGCCCTTGGGACTTTTACGTCCTAATTTGCATTATCAATTCTTTTAACCCTTTTTTGAGTTTTACGTATAATAAGCACTTCGAGTGCTATTTTGATTTTTCCCGGCTTATTTAGTTTAGCTCTTTAGGATTTGATAATTTTCCTACATCCTGCTTATCATAAGCTACTTTTAGAAATTTTCTAGGATTTTTAGCTTAAAGTTTTATAATTTTCGAGAATTAATTTTGTTAAAAACTTTAAAAAATCATAAAAAATAGAAAAATAATCAAAAAAATAATCTTCTTTTTCATAAAATTTTCTTTTATCATATTTTAGGCTTAGGTTTGAAATTTACTTTCGTAGGGTTAATAGTTTGAAAATTCAATTTTAAAGAACGGGATATGATCCCCGTTCTTGTTTTCTTTAATTTCAGCTTTAATCACCTTCGGTTTAGAATTTCCTTAGCCTTTTATTTTTAAATAGTAAAATAGGATTAGAAAAAGTTTAGAAAATCATTTAGTGTTTAATTTTAGTATACTTGCTTATTTGTCACGTTTTATTGAATTCCCGTTAACGTTTTTCGTAGTTAGTTTTAATTTTGCCTTTATTTGCTCACTATTAGAATTTTAGAAAACAATCAACTTCGAACCAATTCAAGTCATTGTCCAAATAACAAACGGGGTCTCAATTTCATAAGTCTTTGGGAAAACGACCCGGTAATCACTTACCGGTTAAACATGAATAATATTTTGTATAGATTTTCCTTATTACCTTTGTTCTCAAGGGTAGTTTAGGAATTTCATATCTTCTATATTATTATACGTATTAAAACTATACATTAAGTATGACCAACTTTTCCATAATTCTTACAAAGCAAGTTCAAATTAGGTCCCCTATTATTACCACTGGTGTTAACAGTATTATTCCCAGAATTGTTTACCCCCCTGTTATCAAACTTTTTATTCCCTTTATTGTTGTTATTAGAAAATTTTGTCCTGGATACAAAACTAGTGACTTTAGGTTTAGGCATAGAACCAGAGGATGAGGCAATGCCTCTATGAAATTCTTGTCTGGGTATTATGGCAAAGGAATATTTGACATCAGGAAGAGTCTCTCTAGATAAGAGATTGGTTCTGATAGGCTGTGATTGTGCAAATATGGGCACGACCAGGCTTTGATGGGGATCGAAGAGTGTAAGGATGAACGTTGGACTGCCAAGCCATAGATAACCTATGATAAAACAAATGCAAACACTATGTTAAGTGAAGCGCATGGGGGTGTCCCTACGAATCACCTTCGGTGTGAGAGTAAGTATGTGCCTTTTGGAGTAATAAGTATGAATAAAGTATGTAGGTAAGTGTTTATAGCGTAAACAAACCTAAGGTACGTGTCCATCTATTTATAGGTGATAAAAATAGGTTAGAACATAGTACTTGCACATAAGTTGGTGATCGTGGGGGTGTCTTATGATTTTAGAGGATTACAGGGTTAGTGTACCACGATCTCTACCTTGCCGGAAAAGCCTTGATAGAGAGGGAGAACGCGGGATTTGACTTGACCAAGTCTCACCTTTGCCCTAGCTTCATCGAAGACCACACCTCGAAGGGTATGGGGGTTTCGCGTGGCAGATTCTCATTCTGGTAACCAACGCGAAGATGGTTTTATGCCACTAGAAACTAATCAAAGGTTTCTAGGTATAATTGGGAGTAGATCCATTTCAAGCTCGAAGGGGAGACCTTTGAGCCAGAGGGGAGGGTACGTCATCAAGTCCCCTTGTCGAATATGATGTATACATTTATACAATATCGTATTACATGAAAGTCTTCATGATTTTGTTTACATGAAATTATGTATGAATCTAATATAACAAGTGATGTATGGGCGTGACTTGTAATATGATGATTGATATGATAATGCTACGTTAACAAAAGCCACCCCCACCCGCACCGGTCTGTTTACATGGATTAGTAAAATTTGGAATCTAAGTAATACAAGACTTATGGCTAGACTTGTAAATAGGAGGAAGGATACGATAATTTCTATGGGTAGCTCGTTCATAAAGACCTTTATCTTATTTACTATCACCCGAGTACTCATCAATTATTTTGAACGCTATGTCGATTTCTTCTAATTGTTTTACTTCCCGTCTCCGAAGACGAGTTTTAAACATTCGCCCCATACTCATTAGAACACATGCATCGTCATGACATTCACCACCTTGGAGGTTATGTGAGTACGCGTATTGCATCGGAAAATATTAATAGACGTTTATATCTATTATTGAAAGGAATTTGGAAGCCGTTTCATTTAAATAAATAAATTGTACATCACCGAAACCATAATATCAATTCATTATTTACATTAAATAGGACGCTTCTTTATGCAAATAATAAATTATAACTGTAGTGGGCTAATGTTAACCAAAGTAAACGACGAGTATGAACTCGAACCCGATAATCACCAGAATCCGTTAAAAAGGTTTAGAAACACAACCGTGTCTTACCACTCAGCAGAATCTTAAGGCCTCACTTGAACTACATGATCTCATTCTTAAGTTATTACTTTTGCCGTTACAAATCCTTACAATCACGAACTGTTTGTGAAACTAACAGACTTGTTACACACTTGAACTAATGGAGTTGCTTCATCCTCGAACTAACGACTGAGTATCATATTCCGCCGTCTATCGCATAAGCTCTCCCGCAAGCTCCTTCGATTTGCTGAACTTTATACTAGGGATATTGTTTCTCGAAATATCATCACTCTCCACATCCCATCACCGTTTGTTATAGTTATTGTTGTTATGGTTGCTGTTGTTGGGTCCTGGAGCGGTCCACTAGTGCGAAGACTTAGGTCACGATACATCCCAGCTTGTACAACTTTATCCAATAGGTAATGCAACCCCCTTAAGCCAGATAAGGACCTATCGACGAGAGAGATAGTTGAACTATTCCATTTCGGGCCACTAGTACGAAGACTTTAGTCGCGATACACCTATACTGGCCAAGTAAGTTGAATAACTTACCTCCATAAGCCTCAATGACTGAATAATCGAACAATATAGAACAGAAACGAGACTCCGTCCTCAGGATATTAAAAAACCTTATCAACCATACTCAGCACTATACTTTTTCCTCGATTGCTTTCACTATTAAGAGATTCCTTTATAACCCGCCCCACCCCGGACGCGTGTAAAAATACAGTCATAAGACTGTAGTGATATTGTTGGTATAAATGTAACGTTATTTGATATCATCAAATATCCTCCCACTTAAATCCTACTTGTCCTCAAGTCTACTCTAGAAATTTATTGAAAATGTATCCCAACCGAAGTTAATGATTTTTTCGTTAAGCATTTCTTTTGTTTAATCACATGTACAAGACCAAGCACCTCATGAAATATCAAAATGAAAACACTCATATCACACTACTAATCTAGGGTGTAACATTTAAGTGGTACGCTCAATTGCTCGGTCGTGATTAGTTTCATGTCATATGCTTGGCAAGGATACACATCTCCACCACTAGAGCTAAGGAGAAACAATGCAATGGAAAAAATATATACGTTGTATTGGTTTAGAAAAAAATTATACGCCGTATCTAATAAATTGAATACGCCGTATTCAGTATTCGACTCAGAATATTACAGAAGATTGTAATAATGCAAAAAACACACAAGCACACAATATGCAAAAATATACAATGCAAAAATTTAAACACACAAAACAAACACACAAATATGCAAATTAATATAAACTAAAATACTAATAAAAACAAGAATTAAACAACTTTACTCCTCGACAGCGGCGCCAAAAACTTGATGTGATGTCGTGTAGGGTCAATTTATTGATTACCAAGTTTTAAATTTATATTTAGCCGACTAATCCTAAAACAACACTTTAACGGGCAGTGTACCCGACCGGGTGGAGTTTCGTGGTAAGTAGGGTGTCGAACACTAAGAGCGAGGTCGTTAACCTTATATTCTATTAGTATTTTAACTAATCTAATCAAGTTAATTCTAATTACTTGTTAAACATATGCTAAACCTAGTTCTAATGATAATGGGGGTTTTCAGCCTAAGAGACTGGCACAGGTTTTATGGTGACAATAATCAATTCTAAACACAATAAACATGCAAGAAATCAGAAGATAAAAGAGTGGTACAAACCAGATAGAAAACGGTATTAGCCATATTAAATTCGATTAAACGTTGGCTTATTTGTTTAGTGCAATGATTTCTTATCTCGAAGCGGCATATCATTCTTAAGACTTAGGCGGGACATCATCCTAAGACCTAAACACGTTGAATTATGTCACAATTAACGTATCCGCATAAAGCATCCTTTTTAGTTTAATTATAATCTATCTAGGGATTAAAGCAATGGTGATCTTGTTAAACCCTATCCCATCAGGACTTTACCCACTTACTGTTTGATAATATTTTATATACTGATAGTTCACTGTTCAAGTCTTTATCAATTAATTAAGAACATACTTGTTCAAACATTACGGGTCACCTGCCGGTCCAACTAAGCTCATAATTTAAAAACTAAGATAGAACATTATTTGTGTAGCTATAAATCCAGTAATATAAGACACGATATGGAGAACTATCCTAGTATCTAATTCACTTGTTAGGCATAACTAGACCCAGTTGAATGATAGGTCGCATATTCAAATACGTAGACAAGTATCCTGTGATAAACATAATTAAACTTTCAATGATAAATTAAGAAATCGGGTTTAAAACAAACTAAACATTAAATCTTCATTAAGATGGCTAATACCCGAGGGTATTATCTCATAACCCTTGTAATTATACAAACGTGATCAAATAACCAAGGTAAACTAAACATTTTACCGAACGATACCAAAAATTAAATGATTACAAGAGTATAGGAATTACACGGTGTCTTCTATGGAATCATGATCGAGGCTTGACCTTTGGTTGCTCTTCTTTGCTTCAGAAAATCGTCTTTTATATGTATGGTATAAAGAATATGATTTTTGCACACTGAAAACTTATTTTTGAGTGTTTTATTTATAGTGTCTGGAAAAGATTGGATACACCGTATTGAATGAAGTCAAAACGACATATAGGGGTATTTTCCTTGGAGTGCGCGCTAAGTTTATAATCAATCAGATATAACTTCCTAAATTATATTTATTTACCAAATCTCTAAATGTCTATCCAACTGGATACGGTGTATGAAGAAACATAGATACGCCGTATCAAGAAATGAGAATACGCGTTTTCTTGTGAAGTCCAGGCGTTGATACGCCGTATCTTTTTTTTGTGGATACGGCGTATTGAGCAAAAATAAGCAATCTTTAAATATCATCGTTTAAGCTCCAAAAAGTACGCCTTTTAGCATGTCTTCCCAAATCACTCCGTAATTACTGCAATTTACAACTTTAAGTAATTAAGTAACGATTCTTGAAATAATTATATAAAATTGGATAATTTATTCGGGATAAATGATGGTATAAATGTAACGTTATTTGATGTCATCAATATCTCTGATGGATGGTGGGTGGATGGTGATGCAGCTCTAGACCGAATCATTGTTGTTGTGTACCCCAGCGGTGCCTCAGCAGAGGTAGGGCTAGTAGTAGGTGGTGATGGTAGTGGTAAGGGTGGTGAGAGGAAATCTAGGGGAGTGGATATGATAAGGGAGTAATAGAAGATGGTGGGTTGTAATGTCGGAGTAGTGCACATCATACACAGTAAATGCCATTCCCCATCGGGTGCTTAAAGCCAATAGGGTGACTCTAGTCTGACAGATATCCTAGCCCTGCGAGGTCTAGGTGATGGTGATATGGGTGCAGACTCATCGGTCTCAAATGCCTCTGTATCATCAGCTAAGGGAACAGGGTCACAATAGGTATAACAGAAGAGTCGTCCAGAAGCTAGATGCTCCTCCCTCCTCCTCTTCATGCTATTCTCATCATGCATGCTCATCATCATCATCAATCATCATCATCATCGCCTCCATCGTTAGCAAGATACTCAGCAGTTATCCTCTACGGGGTCCTCCTCTGAGTCTACCTTTGAAGGATCAGATTCAGCAACATAGCCTGGTGATAGGGCGTTGGGTGAAGCATCAGTAGGTAGAGGCTGATCCTTAATAGGTACCACATTCATCGTCCAGAATAGTACCAATAACTTCGGTACTCTAGACCAGGTACATAATCTGGTAAAGGTGGTGATTTAGCACCAGACACGTAGTCTGGTGATGGTGGGTGCTCAAGTCCAGGAGCGTATTTCATATGATGGTGGTGCTTGCTCAGGAAACGTGGCTCATCCACAGGTGCCTCTACTCATCATCAGAATACCATACTGGAATCTCCATGGCCCAAATCAGAATAAACATACGTTAGGTGACCATCAAAGAATGACATTACTGATTGTAACAATAAAATTAACTTTATATAAGTATAATATATAAGACATGTATAGTAATATACGTAATATAATATATATCAGTATGTATATAGATCATGTAAGCATCTAGTATAACCAACTAATGCAGCCAAATAGTGTTTGTATGTCCTATGAAAAACTTTTGTATGATGCGATGTTTGAAACAACGTTTATAGTCGAAAGCAAAACATTTGACTTGGTATCTCGATGACCTGGCTCTAGATACCAATATGTAACACCCCCAAATAGGGTCGCAACAGAATATGGGTCTGAGAGTGTTACATCATAGATCAATAGCACTAAGATAAGAGAAACTGACCTTCTACGAGTTGTTTTGAAAATGATACAATTGGATTAAGAAATTGTTTGTAACAAAAAGTCCTGAGCTACTTGTTCCTCTTTGAAATGTAAAGATTTTAATACATAACAGATATTCCCAAAATGTAATGCACGCAAATGTTTATAGTAATGTGACTCCAAAATGATGAACACCAATGTATCCTTGTTTCTTGTACCTTATTGAACAAAGAAAAACTTGCTTTAAAACGTTCAACAAAAAGTTGGTGAATTCACAAGGTTCAAGTAATGTATAGAGTGAACACAAGATTTCAAGGGTGGTAAGACATGTAACACAGACAATATATCTCAAAATGGTACTTACGAAATTCACTAAGCTCATGACACTGACGCTACAACATGTATTATATAAAAATAATGCTAATAGTGTGCTCATAGTTAAATGTTCAACCTGCAACTCCAAATCACATAGGTAGACATCCGTTATAGTATTATACCGGCTTGAAACTAATGGGCGCTACTCACCCAAAACGGGATGTATTCCCAAATATACTATATCATAACATTCGAGCTTTACTACCAAGTAATTAACAGTTCATGATTCATGGGCATAGTGGGTTATAGCTACTTAGGTAAAATCTTATTCTTTAAGTGTACTTGCATCCATATATAAAATAATGCGTGTTTTCTCACCTTGAGAATTGTAAAACATTGAAATTGTTATATAAATGGGATATGAACTCTACCTCTATCGAATGAATTGATATATAAATCAAATATGTGAAACTCTCTCAATATTACGAATGCAACACTAATTAATTATATACGTATGAGTATAATTATTTAATATAAATACAAACATTACAAGTTAAAGAGTTTACAAAATCACTACCTAATACCTTTTGTTTTAGTTTAACAAGTCGATAACAATATTTAAATCATATTTGCTAAATAAATTGTCTACAGTATTTGTATTCAGTAAACTAAAATATTATATGTCCTACAATTGTTTATTCGTTAATAATACATTATTTTTACATTTTTATTGAATTATATAATGAATTATATAATTAGTTTAATTGTTTTATTAAAATTAAATATTTATAAAAGTAAAAAACGTATATTATTATTAGTATTATGTAAGTAATATGAAATTTTTTTCTTAAAGTTTTTTTATAGACTCAAATAGATCCCAAAACCAACTCGTAGAATATACTTTTTACATTTCATATACAGATTGTTACATTTTAATACAATTCACAAAAAATTATAATAAAAATTAATTATTTTTATAATTTCTATTCATCTGAAATCTTTAAACACGTAACTCACACTTTTTAACACCGTTTATCGCTTGTTCTTTATATGTAGGAATAGTGACGAGATAAACTATGCAAATTAACATACTCATAGATTTTAATAAAATCTGTGTCGAAACATTTAGTAAATTCAAAACAGTTTATAGAAATCATTTTATACTGTAATCTTACGAAATCGTATCTCCTTCGTTATGAATCCGTTTTTCGAGTTTTTTATATGCTTGGAATCCTCATAACATGTACTATCATTATAAAACATCCATATATTTATATCAGATCTGAAACAGTGCCAGTTTTAATAAAACTACTTTTATAAAAGCACTTTTATATATTTAATTATCGTAATCTTTGTAAATAGCATAACCTTATTCGATAAAGCTTCGTTTCGAGTTCATTATTGCTTGGATTCCTTAAAAAAATGTACTATTTTAAATAAATTCTTCTAGAATATTTATAATATTTGATGTTAATAGAATAATTAAAACGTCTCGTTTTATGTAAGTTTCATAAACTTGTTTTTTTATAACTTATCACTTGATTAAATTTGTACAAATCCTCTACATTAATTAATACCACAAGTCTTACATATTTCGAGTCCTCAAGATTATGTTCATCATTCTTGTCCAAGTACAATGCCTCATAATAATTTATATATAAACTTTATAATAAACTTGTTAACAAATAATTTTATAAACTAAATCTATAAATTGACCAACACTTATATAAAGTATGTCCTTGCATTTTAAACATCATTTCACCATAGTTACATATATATATACGAATTATGTTCATGCTCATTATATTTTTTAAACTCATAAAATAAACCCTAGGTGGTGATTAACAATCATAACATGATATAAAATATGAAAATGAATAATTAGAAAGATTAGGGTTTATGTTTAGACCTCAATGAAGATGTATGAGGGTGATACCCAAATCAACTACAAGTATATATCCATACATACATCCAAGAATGTTTAAAACAAGAAAAGTATCGGTCACTTCCAATATATATTAGTCTTAGCCCGTAGTTAATCATATGTCAAGTAAAGTAATCTAATATGGCCCAAGGCCCATGGAAAGCCCTTAAGGCCCAGCCGTCCACAAAAATGTATAAATACCCTTCTCTATGCCTGGAGAGGGTGGTTGTTGTTTTGGTTTGTATTCTCATTCACTTATGAATTACAAGTTTCTTACTTTCACTCGCTAGAATACATCCTTCCTTCCACTACTCATCTTACTAAGTTCCTTCCCAATCTTATATCAAAGATTACTTTGTAACTCTTTCAACTGTATCAAGAGCCATGGAGTGGTGTGTTTAGTTTTTGTGTTTTCATTTTGGTTCGTGTGTTTTTAAAGCAAAATCGTCCTTTATTTTTTTTCTTGATTCCCAAACTTTTGTTATACTAAAGGATTATTTACCTTGGGTAAAATCTGATCTAGTATAATTATGAATATAGGTGTACATGCTTAGAATCAAGAAAACATCATTTTTGTTACATTTTTGTCCTTCGAAAATCTTATAAAAGCAAAACTTGATTTTAAATTTTTGAGGCTTTAAAAACCTTAAAGTTTTCATTTTCTGGTTCCTATAGGTTCAGTAACACTAGTTGTACAAGTATTTTTTGCAAAACAATTAATCAGAAAAGGTGCCTTTTTGTGTTTTGTAAGGTTTTGGGTTTCGTAGTAGTGAAGTCGAACAACTAAAGTCGAACACTGAGTCCGAAACAACTTAAGTCGAAACAACTGAGTCCGAACACTCAAGTCGAACAACTGAGTCGAACAACTAAAGTCGAACAACCGAAGTTCGATACGTTACAAATAAAAACTGAAGTCGAACAACTGAGTCGAACAACTCAAGTCGAAACAACTGAGTCGAACAACTCGAGGTCGAACAACTGAGTGAACAACTGAGTCCAACAACTCGAGTCAAACAACTAAGTCGAACAACTCAAGTCTACCAAAACCATGTTTTAGGTGTTTAACCGAACAACTGACTCTAATTGAGAATCGTACAACTCGACTATTGAAACCGAACACCTCTCTTCAGTTAGACCGGACAACTCGCCTAGTTGAAACCGAACAATTCTCTCAGTAGAACCAGAAAACCCAACTCCATTGGAAACCGAACAACTTTCCTTTAAGGGAAACCAACAACTCAATTTTTCAAATTATACGGTTTATTTCGTTGAACCTTGAAAAATCCCGTAAACATTCAATTGTTTTCCCGGTTTTGTCCAAGAATTGTAAAATCCCATGTATTCATTAAGTTAAAACTGTTTAATCAAAAAAAAAAATATAATGCCTACAAACATATTAAATTTTTTTTCACATCTTTACATTTTTGATAATCACAAAATATAAAAACGTTCAACGTAAACAAGTATTTAGTAGTAAATATTCATTTCAAACTTATATCACTCCAAGGTATGAATAAACAAATGCTTGATGCATTTTATGATCAAAGGAAACTTTTATAAAATGTTGTAAACTTTTTATAAACATCACAAAACATTTTTTAACATTTTTTACATTTAAAAGAAATGTTTTATTCAAAATAAACATTTTGAATTTCAAATTTTCAAACCTAAAACGGCTAGAAAAGGTCCAGTAAACACCTCCCCTGGATAGGACAAAAAAGAGGAGCGTCTGAAAGGGGCGGCCCCCTTAAATACATGGGCGGCCCCCTTAATTATAAGGGGGCCGACACCCTATTTAAGGGGGCCGGCCATAGACCCCGCTCCTCCTTTTTGTCCTATAAATACTGGACTATTCCCCAACATTTTTCTCACCTTTTGCACTCATTCTTTCTGCTCAAAACAGCCCACTTATCCTCTCTAAAATCCTTTGATCATTTAATCATAAAGCTTTGTTTCCAAGTGATCCAAGCTATATTCCTCAAGTGCAAGAGAAGAATACTTCCATCATCAAGTGAAGAAGTATTACACCTTAGTGTGCATAGCAATCTTGTTGCATTCATATCACATATTTGTAAATCAATTGTATATCTTGTAGTTGTGTGTAGTAGCTAGATCTTGGTGATCTTTGTAAGTATAGTTAGATCGTTGTGATCTTACCAAGTAGTGTTAGGTAGTTGTGATATAAGTAGTGTGGTGAAGTGAAGTCGTGAAGTTGTGAAGAAGTCGTGAAGTTTTAAAGAAGTCGTGAAGTTGTGAAGAAGTTGTGAAGTTGTGAAGAAGTCGTGAAGTTGTGAAGTCGTGAACAAGTCGTGAAGTTGTGTTGTGATAGATTGGTTCTAGCTAAGATTAGAACTCGACATTTAGCTTAGTGTCGTAAATTGATATAAGCAACGTTGTGTACGGTTTTCTCCGCCATAAGGGAGTTTGTTGACATAGTGAAGAAAACTCTCGAGTTTGGTGCTCGGGGAGTGGAGTAGGGCGAAGAGGTGCTTCGTTACCGAACCACTATAAATCCTCGCGTTGTGGTTTGATTGTTCTTACTCTTATCTCTTGTCTTACTTTATCATTTCATATATTTACATTGTTCATATTGTGCAAGCATTGAATTCACAAAAAGGTCGAATCTAAGTTTTACAAACATACATAAAACTTAAATTTAAAAAGCGGTAAACTATTCAACCCCCCTTCTAGTTTTCCACAATTGGTATCAAGAGCCACGTTAAACAAGATTTTTAAAATAAATTGTATTTTAAAACTTGAATCGATCTATGGAATCGGAAAAATATTTAGAAGGGCAATCTATGCAAAGACCACCACTATTTGAAAGTGATGGATTTATTTATTGGAAAAATAGATTCGAAACTTATGTGAAGTCAAAAGATCTAGATCTTTGGCATGTTATTACCGATGGTGATTTTCCTCCCATTCAATTTAATCCCGAAACTAAAAAGGATGAAATTGTATCTTTTCACAAACAAAATGATGATCTTAAAAAGAAACTTGCTAAAAATAATGAAGCCAAAATGGTAATTTATAATGCTTTACCACGTAAAGAATATGAAAGAATTTTTATGTGTCAAACCGCAAAGGAAATTTGGGATACTTTGTTAATCACTCATCAAGGTAATAATCAAGTCAAAGCAAATAAAATAGATCTTCTTGTTCAACAATATGAACAATTCATGATTCCGGAAGAGGAATCAATAGATAATGCTTTTGCTAAATTTAACACTATTATTACTAGTCTAAAAGCACTTGATGAAGGTTTTTCTAGCAAGAATTGTGTTAGGAAGTTTCTTAGGGCATTGCATCCTAAATGGCGCGCAAAAGTCACGGCAATTGAAGAATCAAAGAATCTAACAACTCTTTCACTTGACGAACTTATTGGAAATTTAAAAGTCTATGAAGAAGTAATCAAGAAAGACTCTGAAACCGTCAAAAACAAAAGAGAACAAAGTAGATCTATTGCCTTGAAAGCTAGAAAGGAATCTAGTGATGAAGATAGTTCAACCTCCGATAGTGAAGATGAAGAATACGCCATGGCCGTAAGAAACTTCAAGAAATTCTTCAAAAGACAAGGACGATTCGTAAAACAACCATATGAAGAAAGAAGATCATTCCAAAGAAATAAAGATGACAAAAATAAGACAAGTGAAAGAAAATGTTTCAAGTGTGGAGATCCAAATCATCTCATCGGAGAATGTCCGAAACAATTAAAATATCAAAATCAAAGGGCGTTCGTGGGAGGAGCTTGGAGTGATAGCGACGATGATGAAGAGGAGAAGACAAAGGACGAAAAGTGTCTTATGGCTAAAGATTCCAATGAGGTACTTTCCGAAACCGAATATTTTAGTGATAATCAATCATCACTAGACGAAAATGACATAGATAATGAATATAGTAGACTATGCAAACTAGGATTAAAAGTCATGGCTAAAAATAAAACTCTAAAACAAGCTAAAATAAAATTAGAAAATGAAGTACTAGAATTAAAAGATAAACTATCTAGGCTAGAAAAAGGTAAGGAAGTAATTGAAGAATGCAAATTATGTCATGAACTTAAGTTTGAAAATGAGGAACTTAGAAAAGAAATATCTAGGCTAAATCAATTTAATGATAGTAGTCATTCACTTAAGAAAATAATAAGTTCTCAAAAACCTTCCGGAGATAAAACCGGTTTGGGATTTAATTTTACCAAAGGATCACCTAGCGAAACCAAACAAGTAAAATTTGTAAGAGCTCAAGAAGTCGAGTCAAAAGAAAAATTGATGGAATCAAACCCAAACTCAAAACCAAAATTTATACTTATAAACAACACCAAAATCCCTATTGCAAGTGATGATGAGGTAAAACATTTTTACAAACCTTCTTTAAAACCCGGAGTCGGATTTACTAAACCCACAATAAGGTCTAAAACACCTCCTCCGAGAAGAAAAGAAAATCCTCATCCTCGTTCCAAAACACCTCAACCTAGGAGAGACAATGGTAGACCAAATTACCCTAACACTAATCACACAATGTGGAATCGTCCACACCAACCAAATTTTACTCAATATGCAAGTTGCTCACCATGTATGTGCCAAAACCAAATGCAAAATAGATGTGTAAACAATAACTTTGGATACATGAAACGTTGGGGACCAAATGGCTAAGTCATCACAATCTTTGAAGTGGTATGTTATCTACTAACATTCTTTGTCTACGGACTAAAGAATTCATGATAAGGTTCCCATGAACCCTTATCATTTACATTATGAAGACATTAACGAAGACTATTTTAAAGTCTAAGGTACGTCTCACATTTCATATTCGTAGAATATAGACTACAAGTAAATGTCTATGTGTTACTATTATAATGTAGTTTAATTAGTTCTTAAAAATAATAGTGTAGTCTATAGAAATACCATTTGTTGGTTTTCTAGATTTGAAGAGATTAGTTCTTTATGAACTACTCATTTGTTTAGTTTATAATCATATGTCTACAAAATGGAAATCTTCTATGACCATGTAGCAAACTCACGGAGATGAAGAAGAGCAAGCTAGTGGTTAACAATTAACATAGAAGTAGGATTAGTCACGCAACGATCATAGACACACTATGGATGAAACAAACTCCCTTCGACTTCAACGATCGTCTCGAATCCATGTCAACCATCGTCTACGACATCTGCCTCACGTCTACGATCTACTACGTCTATCGATATCATCTCTAGTACTCATTTAATATTTACCGTCTTGGATTTTCTCCAAATCGTGACATTTAATTATTTCATCCGAGATAATTATCTCACTCAATTAACTAGAAGTTAATTGAAAAAGTCACTTAATCTTCGTTAATCCTTCCTTCGACTTAACTACTTGATTATCTCATCCGAAGTAATCAATTTTTTTTAACGAAAAGTTAATTAAAAATGTTAAGTATTCCTTCTCGATTATATTAAATAATATTACTAGTATATTCCAACGTATTTTGACACTTATCATTCTCACAAAAATGGCCAAAAATCGAAGAATTTTTTTTTTCAGAGGGCGGCCCCCTTAAAATTAAGGGGACCGCCGGTACGTTGGGAGGCCCCCTTAATATTTAAGGAGCCGCCACGTCAAAAAACAAACTTCCCTTTTTTTTCCATTCGAAAATACGTAGCAACACCATTTGAGTTCCGTCTTCTTTTCCCTCTCCACACCTGCTGTGAATGACGAAAAACCCAACACCAATTCACCAAAATTAATAAACTTCAAATCAATGCCAATAACCAAAATATCCAAGGGGCAATTACAACCGACAAATCCAATCAACAACATCAAATTGCAAGTTTTTTCATCATTCTTTTTATTTGGATTTCAGCCAATTTTGCTCCCATCAAAATTAGTTTTCTTCATCATTTTCAATATTTTTTTAAATTTTTGTCTAGGATTTCCATAACTATATTGATACCCTATCAAAGAGGAACACTACATTCATGATTTGATTTGAATCAAAACACTAAATTGAGTCACAAATTTTTGGTTCAAAAATTATCAATAAATAACCTTTCATATTTTTTTAAACTAAGATTATAACATTGTTGATTCATGGCCAAGAAGCATGGTAAAAACAACACTATTTGTCCATGCAAAACGTACACATTCTAAATGTATCTTTTCGAATCAATAGAAAATGAAATATAAAAATAAAGGGTGTTTGATTACGTTTTCTTAGATCAATTACTAGATTCGAAATGACCATCACCATAATTTTGTCACTTGTATAAACACTTAACTAGCTTGTATAAGTCATCAAGATATATAATTCATATATATGTTGATATATTTTGTGATTGGTATAAAATAAAGGGGCGTTTGGCATAACCTCTTAAGAATATGATTTTTGAATAAAAACAAACACTACTTAACTTTTGTCAAGTTAAAAATAATAAACCTATACTCATCACCATGATATTTACTTAACATATAATTTTTGACAAGCTTAAACTAATTCCATGATTAATAAGGGAGTGTTTGGTTCATGATCTTGGTGTTGAAATATATAACAAATATATATTCTTCGACATCGTAGATTAAGTCAAAAATAAATTTAGGAACATATGGATCACTTATTAAGTTTTTTTGGTCGAAGTAATCCTTGTCCCGCATTTGTCATTATACTAAAATTCATTTTATTTAGTATAAAATTTTCTTTTAACACCTTATGTTGTTGATAACTTGTTTCGGTGATAAAATGCCAAGAGCCACTTCCACCGATATATCCCTCACCAAATCCTACATCCTAAAAGTATCCAAAATCCCCGGCATTTCCCCCCACAATTGCAAATTCTACAAATCCATTAAAAATCGCAACATTCACGAATGTCGTGTTGTTGATCAAGCCTACTACAAATCCAACAACATTGAGTGTCTCTTCACAAACATTCGCTTCGATTGTCTCTTTAAAATCAACGAACCGATTGTTCCAAGATTCATTCTTGATTTCTATAGTCAAGTCACGGTTCAAACCGATGAATATGGATATCTTGTCATCTCCTTTATGATTCAACACGAATTCATAACTCTCACTCTTGCCCAATTCGGTCAAATCCTCAAAATTCCTTACAATGTTCAAGCCGTGTTCACCAACAAGTGGGACCTTGGATCTCTTGAGTATTCTCAAGAAACCGAGGGACCATATTCCACCGACCTTCCAACTCCCGATGATATTCATAGACTTCTTACCATTAAAAGTCAAACCGTCACCCTCACTCCAAATCAAATCCTCATTAAGGAACTAAGCCCCGACATGAAGTAATGGGAAGAACTCATTCGAGAGAATGTGTTTGGACTAGGAGGACATCGGGACCATATCCCCGCTTGTCTTGCTCACATGTTGTATTGTGTTGTTGCCAAGGAACAATACAATCTTGCTTACTTCTTTGTCAAACGAATTGAATGTACTAGAGCAAATCCAATCGCCAATCTTCCATACGGTATGTTCTTGACTCATCTTTATCGTCACATCATGGAAGTATATCCTCATCTCAACAATGGCATTTATGACATTGTTGATCGAGTCATGCGTCCTCTTGCTCTTAAACAAACTCGGAAACCTCGAAGTAATCGTGGCAAGGCACGCCATTCCATCTCATCCTCATCTTCTCATCATTACGGCACGTCATCTCATCAACATGATGATGATGATG
>BQNB010018560.1:999-13499 GCA_026074375.1 Tanacetum coccineum
CCCACCAACGATGCTAGGGTAGTTGTTAAGTTCTTAAAATCCCTTTTCTCCCGATTCGGTGCTCCGAGAGCAATCATAAGCGATCGTGGGACCCATTTTTGTAACGACAAATTTGATAAAGTTATGTCTAAATATGGTGTCACCCATCGTCTTTCGACTCCTTACCATCCTCAAACGAGTGGTCAAGTTGAAGTCACGAATCGTGGTCTCAAAAGAATTTTAGAGAGGACGGTCGGAGAAAACCGTGCCTCATGGTCCGACAAACTAGATGATGCATTATGGGCTTTCAGAACCGCTTATAAGACTCCGATAGGATGTACTCCGTATAAGTTAGTCTATGGAAAAGCATGTCACTTACCAGTGGAGTTAGAACACAAAGCATATTGGGCTCTCAAGCATGCCAACTTCGATTTAAAGACCGCGGGCGATCATCGAAAGCTTCAGCTTAATGAACTTAGCGAGCTTCGTGATCAAGCTTACGAGAATTCGCTAATCTACAAGGAGAAGACAAAGAAGCTACACGATTCCAAGATAAAGAACCGAATCTTCAATGTTGGTGATCAAGTCCTTCTTTTCAACTCCAGATTAAAGATTTTCTCTGGAAAGCTTAAGTCTCGTTGGTCCGGACCTTTCACAATCACCGAAGTTTATCCTTATGGCACTGCAAAGTTGTCTCATGCTGATGGTTCTAATTTCAAAGTCAACTGCCACCGTCTCAAGCACTACTATGGAGGGGATACACCACCATTGGTTATCCAGGACTTCCAGACTTTCCCTAAGGACAACTGAATTCAGGGATCGAGTCGAGCTTGCGACTCGGTAATCAAAAACAAAGCCGCTTCGTGGGAGTTCACCCCATGCTTATCCTTTTCTTTCTATTTTCTAACCTCTAATGTGTTGTGATGTTGAGGGGCCCATCCTCTTCGTTTCTCGTTGTTTGTTGTCTGTGTTGTGATTTGGCAGGATTAACCCAACATTTCAAGAATCCTCTCGTGTTCGATGCCTAATTCCGAAGCACTCGAGTTTCTCATCCTTTGTGTGAAATTAGTTTGGGGAGATCAATATCCTTTCATTATTATCGATTAACGAATTATCTTTGTCTACTTAATAAACGGCTTAGATTTTCGTAGGAACCCGACTTTAAACATTGAGGACAATGTTTCATTTTAGTTTGGGGAGGGAATCTATCGATTTAATGTGCTTGCTTTATTGTTTTGTTCTCACGTACCCGTTTTCCCACAAAAATAGCAAAAATTTTAAATTTTTCAGTCTTATTTCATATTAAAAAAAAAAAAAAAAAAAAAAAAAAAAAAAAATAATGTTAAGACAAAAATGTATGTTTTCCGTTGGTGAGAATAGAAAGTAATTTTTGACCCGACCGAACAATGTTTTCTAGCTTTTACCCTTAACGTTGTATGGCTAAGTAATCGCAAAAGCAAGAGATGATAGAGTTAAATATAAGTTTTTGTGTTAAGCAAGAATATTCTATAATCTTATATGAGTAACTTGTGATCTTTTTCTCCCATAAGCTTCTAATCACCCTAATCATACGTGTTCGTTTTAATTCAACTAAGTCAATCGATGTTTCTAAAAGCTTCACTTAATTGTGAATAAGAATGTTGGTTCAAATTTGTAACTTGATTCTTTAAAACGAGATTTTTCTATTTTAAGTGATTTAAAAGATAAATTGATGGCGTAAAGAAGCATATGATTAATATGAATGCCAAAAATGCATGAATGTTGAAAGAATGCCAATGAAGCATACATTAGACTATATGGAGCAAGTAATTGATGTGTTGTGATATCCCACTCCGCTAATCACGAGGTGGGGGTTCAAACTAAGACATCTTTACTTCTAGGGATCTTGGTGTGTCGTGATATCTCACTCGGGAGAAAGGCCTAGGTGAGTGTTCAAACTAAGACACCATCCTTTAGGCCAATATTAAGGAAGAAGTGATGTTGTGATTCCTCGCTAAACCAATCACAACGGGGTGCGTTTTCAAACTAAGAACACCGTCGATGGTTGTGATATCCTACTCCGGATCGGAGAAAGCCAGGTATGTTCAAACTAAGCAACGCATTCTAAGCTTTTAAAACGTGTATAATGAGAAATATGTTGCAAAAGTTAATTAATAGTTAAAGTCCCGTTTTCTAAAAATCAAGTTACATTTCGGACCCAAACAATTGCAATTACCTAATAAATTTTTGCTTGCTTCTAGTTATGATTTATTATAACCTATGGAAATAAGTTTGATCTATGGTTATATTTGAAATGAGCACACACACGCATTAATCATATATCCATGTTGGGAGTTAAAATTTCACAAGTCATAAGTATGAGTGCTTAACATCGGAACTTATATCGACAATGATCTTGTTAAGCTTAGTATGGGTTAAGTGAAAAGTCGGGGATGACGAAGTTATCTTTTAGACACTTAATTGTGCTTTTTGTTCTATGATCCTAAAAGTTACCAATGTGGTAATGAAAACATTACATTTTGTCAACACCAATAAATTGTAGTTAGGTAGTTAATAATCAAGAAAAATCCCTAAAAAAGAGAAAAATCTTAGAAATTGGGAGTCGGGTGTTTTATAACTTGGAATCTCTTATCTTTCCTCCAAACAAAACTCTTTGCTACTTTTTCAAAGGTTTAGTTGTGGGAATTTTCGAGTATTTTTTATAGGCATGTGATATGCGTGAGGACACACAATCGTTTAGTTTTGGAGGACTTTGATAAGTGAGATTACCACATAAATCTATTATGCTTAAAAAGGCCAAATAAACCCCAAACGGATCAAAAATGGCAAAAAGTGCTTGTATCTGGAGTTTTATGTGTGTCAGGGTATGGATATGTCAAAAATCCCAAGAAATCAGTCAAAAACGAACACGAGAACGGATGAGTGATCAAGAAGCTAAAGAAATCAAAGCCGAAGCCAGAGAGATCATGCCTCAGCCTTCTACAGTCAACTGCAGCTAAACCACAAGTCAACCAAAACCCCATTCCATTGTTTCCATAAACCACAAGGGGTGAATATTCAATTTACCAAAGTTGATTATTAACTTGAAATAGTGCTTTATAAACACAAGGGCCAAAGATGCAATTATCTTATTCTTTCAAAACGGGCGCGGTCAATGCCCAACGGTCAAACTACCCATGGGTACACTTTTAGCCAATCACAACTACGACCCCCAACCCAAATAACCCAACCATTAACCCGACCTCTACCCGGTGATACTTATAACTCTTTAACATTTATACCTATTCACTCCAATAAACCCCCAATTTATGGCGACTGAAACTCTCACACACACATGAACACCCCGAATCCACCATGAACCCTAGTTCTATAACCCATCACCCTAACTCTAATTAACCTTAGGGTTAATGTCCCTATCACTTCTATAACTAACCTGTCACTATCCATTCCACCTCAACCCCATCCCATGTGGCATAAAGAAGGGATTTGATTGGGCGGTGTGACGCGATTAGTCACACGCCCAATCTATAATCCCAATGTACGGGTATGATTGCAAGATCAAGGAAAGAGAGAATGATGAAGGGCCGAGATGATGAAGAGAGAAGAATCTAGAAGACCATGGCTCGGGTATAAATACCCGGCTCATTCCAACCTGAAGGGAGTTAGTTTTGTTTTGTTTAAATTTTTTTTAGATTCTTTTCAATGTAACTTCATAGGTTAATTTTTCTTATTGTAATTTTTCTTTTAATGTATTAATGTTTTTTCTCAAGTTGTAATAGATAATTTGGTTGAATTTAATAAAATTCACATTCCATAAAATCGCGTATACTTGTTTCTTATTTCTGCAAATTTTAGTAAGTGTATCTTGTGTTTGTTATTGTTTGTTGACTTAACAAACTTGAACAAAATGGAGTTTGATGGCTGCTATTGTTTCGAGGAGTTAAGTGGGTTGAATGGTCAACCGTTAGATTAGATAGGGTTTTGATATCTTGTGAGTGGCTTATGTTGAATAAGCCCAGAAGCCATGATAAGTCGTGCAGCTTTCCTGTTCTAGCGATGGAAAGTGAAGGTAAAACATTTACCCTTTTAGTTAATACTGTTTTTTTTTTTTTTTCTTATTAGAAAATGCAAAAATTAATATTAGTTGGTTAAGTTAAAGTTTTATGCGTGTTTTTGGATTTGCTTATTTGAATAAGTTGAGGATTTGTTAATAAGCAGTTTTAGTATTATAGCTTTTAATCTATTGATTGTTTTTTGAAAAGTTTGTTTGATGGAATATTTAGAAAGATTTTTAGTTGTATAACTTTTAAGCTTCCATAAGCTTATATCAGCTTAATGTAATAACTTGAATATTAGGTTTTTAAAAGTTTTCTCTAAAAAGCTTGATAAAAACTGTTATCAATAAAAAATGGGATGCTGGTTGATGTAATATCAAAGGTTCAAGGGACTAATTCTGTATTTTTAAAGAATCATTGATCCTTAAGTATCATCGATAGTCCTCTCGATAGTTTCATCGTTAGTCCATATATATCATTGCATACGTGATCCACCTTTCGTTATTGTTATATTAGTTTCATTAGTTCCTAACCACAGGGACAAAACCTGTCATTTCTCCAAACATTGTGTTTTTTATTAAACCTAAAATGTTACCACCAAACCGCCTCCCCCCCTACTTTCGTTATTCTCCTTTTTAAACCCCCCATGTGTTTGGGATTTGTTTAGTTAAAGATTGATATAAAATTTTTATTAATTTAATTAGAGTTAGTTTTAATACTTAATTAGTTAAATTAGTTTTTAATATATAGTGGAATACACTTTTGGGGCTTTTTATAAAAAATAAATTTCTGCATTTTTTTCCTTGTTATAAAACGTAATTTTACAAACACAATTTTTAGTTTAAGTTTAATATTTGTGAAAAAAAATCATTTTCCCGAATGTTAATCTTTAATTAATTTCGAAAAATCAAAAAATCAAAAAAAAAAAATAAAAAAGAGTTTAATAAAAAAAAAAAAAATATAAATTTTTTTAGTTTAAAACCACTGACGTTAATTTATAAAAAGAGGGTAATTTTTTATCTTTAATGTTTAACATTTAAATTTTCTCAAACCTTTAGTTTTTAATTTTTAAACTTTAATTTTAAATTTTAAGCTTTAAAATAGAAAAAAGTAGTTTAAAAATGTTTTTCTCTTATTTTTTAAGTAATTTAGAATTAAACTTAGATTGAAAAGTATTTTTTCATATTTTTAATCAAAATTAAATTTTTATTTTAGAATTATAATTTAGATTAAAAAGAATTTTAATCATAAAAAATTCAAAAAGCCGTTAAAAAATATTTCCTTTTTCCCTTAAAATTTTCTTTTAGAGCATTAATTTAGGTTTAGGAATTTAGTTTTATATTTTTAAGTTTTTAAATTGCATTTGTTTTTCTTAAATGCGCATTTATGTTACTTTTCGAATTAGTTTATTTTTGTTAATTAGTTGTTTTAATTGTGCCTTAATTTTAGTAGTTTAATTAAATCAAAAAAATAACCTCTTCTCAATTCAAATCAGGAACAAACATAAACGAGGTTTTCCATATTCCAGAGTCGTTTGGGGATAACGACCCGGGTGATCATACTTTGCCCGGTTTAATATAAAGTATTCTTATTATATTATTATATAATTTTTTAGAGTGAAATTTTATCAAGGGTAACTTGGTAAACTACTTCTTATTACTCTCGGGATTAAATTATTTTATATTAATATTTGTACGTTATAAAACTTACAATAGTTGACAAGTACATTCAGGACTTTCCTGACAACATTTATAGGAACGTCAAGTCTGCCAGACCCAAGACGTTGGATGAGACTATTAAGTTGGCCAATGACTTGATGGATCAGAACACCGCACCTACCGCGGAAAGGCAATCTGACAACAAGAGGAAGGCTGATGATTCATCCAGAAACAACCATGGTCACCAACAGCAACCCTTCAAGAGGCAGAATGTCGCCAAGGTCTACAATATGGGGACAGGCGAAAGGAAGCCTTATGGGGGATCTTTGCCCAAGTGCACCAAGTGCCATCTCCACCACAATGGCCCGTGCACCCAGAGGTGCCACAAGTGCAACAAAATAGGGCACTTTGCTCGCGATTGCAGGAGTACTGGTAGCACAAATGTTGCTAATACTCAGAAGGGCAATGGGGCAGCTCCCAAAGGAAATGGTTGTTTTGAGTGTGGAGCACCAGGGCATTTCAAGAGAGATTGTCCTAAGCTGAAGAATAAAGATGGAGGAAATGGGAATGCACAAGGCTGGGTTTATGCAGTTGGGAATGCAGAAAAGAGGGGAAATGCACCAGGAAACCCTGATTGCCAATGTCCGACCACGAGTACGTTCCTCTTAAATAACCACTATGCATCTATCTTATTCGACACTGGTGCCGATAGAAGCTTTATATCCACTGCATTTAGTTCCTTGATAAACATCGCCCCAACTTCATTAGAAAATTGTTATGATGTCGAATTAGCTGATGGGAAATTAGTCGAGATAGACACTATTATACGAGGTTGCACCTTAAATTTTCCTTAACCATATTCGTTCAACACGTAGATCTAATATGCCTATAGAACTGGTAGTTTCGATGTCCTTATCAATTTGGACTGGTTAAGAAGATGTCAGCCATGATCGTTGCTCTGAGAAACTTGTTCAAATTCCCTACGAGAATGAAAACTTTGACTTTTTGTGGCAACGAAAGTAGCAACGGGAGAGAATCCCGGTTGACAGTTATCTCATGTTCAAAAGCTCAAGAGTACATGGCCAAAGGATGCCAGGTCTTTTTAGCACAGATATCCGCCAAGAAAGAAATGACAAGTTATGAAAAAAACAGATAAAGGACTACCAATCGTCTGAATTTTCTTGAAATATTTCCCGAGGACCTTTGCCAGTCTCCTCCACTCGACCAGTGGAATTCCAAATCGACTTAATTCCAGGAGCCGCACCCGTCGCTCGAGCACCGTATCGATTGGCTCCATCCGAAATGAAGGAATTATCAGAACAATTACAAGAACTTTCTGACAAGGGATTCATAAGGCCTAGTTCCTCACCTTGGGGAGCCCCAGTCTTATTTGTCAAAAAGAAGGATGGGTCATTCAGGATGTGCATCGACTACCGTGAGTTAAATAAACTGACAGTAAAGAATCGTTATCCACTTCCGAGGATCGACGATTTGTTTGATCAACTTCAAGGATCCAATATTTATTCGAAGATAGATCTGAGATCAGGATATCACCAGCTTAGAGTACGAGAGCAAGACATTCCAAAGACGGCATTTCGAACTCGGTATGGCCATTACGAGTTCCAGGTTATGCCATTCGGACTGACAAACGCACCTGCGGTAATTCATGGCCTTATGAACCGTGTGGCACGCCTTACTTGGATAAGTTTTGTAATTGTCTTCACATGACATAATTATTTAATTCAAAAGACAAAGAGAGCATAGAAGAACACCTAAAGCAATTTTGGAATTGCTTAAGAAGGAGCAGTTGTATGCTAAGTTTTAAATGTGAATTTAGGATTCCCGAAGGTACAATTTCCTATCACGGAACAGTCATTGATAGTAGAGGCATACATGTGGATCCAGCCAAGATAAAATCTATCAAAGATTGGGCATCTCCTAAGACACCAACAGAAACCCCGCCAATTTCTAGTGTCTTTGTTGGTTACTATCGAAGGTTCAATAAGGATTTTCGAAGATTGCTAATCAATGACAAAACTTACTCAAAGGAATCAGTTCGACTGGTGAGAAAGGAAAGAACGCTTTTTTCAGATAATAAAGCAGAAGTTGATGCAGCGCACCAATAATGGCTTATACTGAGGGGGCGAAGACATGTGGTCTACTGTGATACGTCCACACAAGGGTTTAGGCGGCTGTCTAATGCAGAAGAGAAGGTATTGCCTAAGCTTCTCGACAACTAAAAGTTCATGAGACAACACAATACACCACTCATGATTTAGGAACTGGGGTCGTATGTTTGCCCTAAAAGATAATGGAGACACTATCTAATACGAACACAAATGCACCGTGTGTCACCGACCAAAAAGCCTACAAAACACCATCTCAGATCAAAGGAGTTAACATGAGACAACAACCGTTGGCTGGAATTACTAGAGTGTACGAATGTGAGATATTTTCGTTATCAACCAGGAAAGCAAAACGTATGGCCGATGCGCTGAGCCGTAAGGAACGGTTTGAGCCACTGCGGTTCTACCTTAGTTATGGACATTGGTTTGGGATCTCCCTCTCTCCCAAACGAGAATATTAAGAAGCTCAGAATCGAAGCCCAGAAACCAGAGAATCTCGTGAATGAAAGAATTAGGGCGGTAAAAAACCCGAAGGGATATACCCAAGGAAAGCTGGAACCTCGCGTGCCGATTGAACACTAGTTTACAGGCAGGAGTTAGAATACCTTGCAATGTAGACGTAAGATTCCGTTGATTATGTATTGAATCCCACATTCGAATATTCATATCCATCCCGGTTCTGAAAGATGTACCAAGATGTGAAGAAATAAATATAGGTGGCCAAACATGACGGCTAGACATCGCCACGTATGTTCGCAAAAAATGCCTGAAATGTGCAAGGTCAACCGCCGAACATCAAAGGCCATCGGGATTGCTAGTACAACCAGAAATACCCGAGTGAAATGGGATAATATCACGATGATTTTATCACCAAACTTCCAGGTTTTGTCAACAACAAGTGTCGACAAACCATCTGGGTGAAGAGTGGATCGACTGTACAAATCTGCGCACTTCTATGCCAATAGGAGAATGATCCATTGGGACAAGTTGCAAGTGTACCAAACAGGATAGTGACAAGACAAAGGATACCCTGCCTCAGTTATCTTGATCGTGATGGAAAGATTCATTTCAAATTTCTGGAGATCATTTCAAAAACTTTGGGTCATATATAGTAAGAGCATTGGTTATCATCCAGAAACTGACGCAAAGCTAGAGAACCATCAAACTCCTCAAGGAACATCTACGTGCTTTGCTGATCGTTTTGGCCAAAGGGTATGGGTTAAAGCCATTTGCTATTGGCCGATTTTCATACAACAACAGTTATCACCGCTAGCATAAAGGCCGCCCCTTATGAGGCACTGTATGGTCGAAAATGTCGATCACCAGTGTGCTGGGCCGAGGTTGGGGAAGCCCAACTGACTGGCCCGGAATTAATCCAAGAAACAACGGAAAAGATCGTCCTGATCAAGCAAAGGATGGCAAGCTGACATAGGATCGACAAAAAAGAGCTACGCTGATCAAAAAAACGAAAGGGGCGATTGGAGTTTCGAGATTGGGGACAGAGTTATGCTCAAGGTCTCACCTTGGAAAGGAGTCGTACGGTTTTTCGGTAAGCGGGGCAAGCTGAACCCGAGATATGTCGGACCTTTCAAGGTGTTAGCAAAAGTTGGGAAAGTTGCCTACAAGCTGGAACTTCCCCAAGAGTTGAGCAGAGTTCACCATACCTTCCATGTGTCTAATTTGAAGAAATGTTACGCTGACAACCCTTAGTTCATGCTGTTCTAGAAGAATTCATGCTGACGATAAGCCACCCAGTTTGTGGAAGAAGAGCCCTTGAAATATGGTCCGGAAAGATCAAACGATTGAAGCGCAGCCGGATACCATGGGTTAAGGATTCGCAGGAACTCTAGGCGGGCCC
This sequence comes from Tanacetum coccineum, assembly GCA_026074375.1. Taxonomy (NCBI): domain Eukaryota; kingdom Viridiplantae; phylum Streptophyta; class Magnoliopsida; order Asterales; family Asteraceae; genus Tanacetum; species Tanacetum coccineum. The sequence goes on from BQNB010018560.1 coordinate 10,676, forward strand.
CTGAGTTCACTTGGGAACGAGAAGAATTCGTCCAAACAAAAATACCCATACTTTTCACCAAACCGGGCTTCCGTCATCTACTACAAGGTCTTAAGCTTTAAGGACAAAGCCTTTTAAACGGGTAGAGACTGTAACATTTCTCATTTTCATGTCATTGTACGACATTTATTATTAGTCACTATTTATTTTAGTCTGATACGCGTTTACTTTTAATTTTCGCTTTTGAGCTAAAATCGCGTAGACCAGAAATAACCATTAAATGTAAACGACCATCAAATAAATTAAGGTTTAACATCCACCAAGTAATATATAATTACTAGGAAGATAATTATGCACTTTGCGTATTTTATTTTTATTGTCACAGGTAAAAGTATTACTTTCACGATAAAATACATTATGGACGCACCCCGAAATACCTAGACTTACCTAGATACCCAACTAATACCCATATTTTATAACCTTAACACAAAATAAAGTCATTTTTGTGTTCCCAAATGCCACTAGGGCCGGGTATATTACATATACAAACCTAGAAGATACCCTTAAGAAATCCTCTAATGATCTTCCCAAGTACATGGACTTCCTAATCACTCATAAAATGCTAGTCCTAATTGTCTCCAGACTAGCTAGTTAACCATGGATAATAATCCTTTTGTTTCCTGATCCTCCCTAACTAATGGCAAATTAAGAAAACACACAAACCAATGATCTAAAATCTTAAGCAATCTTTACAATACAAAGGATAATTAAGAATTCCTTGTGTCTCCTACTAGATTATAGACCAAAGGGTTAATAAACCAGTTCTTTTGTTCTTGCCTTCTTATGCCGCGGTTAACCAAGCCCCAACCCATAAAACCTAAAGATTTTACTAGCTAAGTAAATCTTGTACATCAACTAACTAATTAAAGCTTGTGCTTAGGTGGTTTAGCAAGAAACAATGTGTGACTAAACTAGAACCCCTAACCACAAGGTAGGGCATAGTTTGAAATTGTTTGGGGACTAGAAGATGTAACAAAGCCTATTGCCTATAAATACACACTCACAACTACACTTAATACATTTCTAAACTCTCAAAACTCTCTCACTAAGATAAACTTCTTCATTTCTCCCTATCTTATTCGGCTTACATCAAACCGAACCCATACACGACCCACATTTCATTCTAAAGACACAAAGTGCACTTAAGTTAGCATACAAGGGTGTTAAGAAGTGTACACGAGCCAAGGATCGGGTATACCAAGCTTTGAAGCTTAAGATTATACACGTTTGGGTGTATACAAGTCGGGTTTACGTCTAAACTCACCATCAAGGAGACTAGGACTCTTGTAAGTCACTACACCACTCGTAGTATATTTGTCTCTTGTTTACTAGTCATAATGTCACGTTAACATGTAAATGTTACGCTAAACGAGAGCTTAGACAAAATAAATACAAAGCATACATGTTTCACGCATATATTATGGGTACAAGCGACCTTGTGTGGTGTTAAAATATGAAGGAACCTATACTACGTGAACACTAAGACTTACAAACGAGTTGCACGAGAGTTATACGTAAACTTTTTATGTAAACTTGATGGCATCACTTGAACCATAAACACATATACTCTCTACCTTTGTTTCTCTACTTATTCGGGTCACAAACTCACCCACATACTTTGTTTCGAGCCAACGAAGATCCACAAGGGTTTACACGCTAAAGGTTAGCATTTCCACACATCCACAAGTCGAAACCAAGACGCTAGGACCCTTGTAAGTCGCACTTGAACCTTTAACAATTATGTTATACGTGGTCCTTTCTTGATAACTAGTTACATGACACGTATATATATATATATATATATATATATATAAGTGGTGCACTAGATTAAAACATGCATGATTAAGTGCAAAATGAACGTGTGTTAAGCAATGTGATTGCGTATGGCAACTCGTGTGATGTTAAGAACATAGATAAAAACGTAACACTAGGACTTATAACAAGCAAAAACCGTAAACCCTTCGTTATATCAAGAACATGGGAACACTCACGCAAACCACGACTTACACCCCACTAATGGACTCGTAAAACCCAACAGCCTACCAACGAGGCCCAAATCAAGCCTAACGACCACTAATAAGCATTGAACAGCTTATTTGAGAACTTATACGAAGTAAGGGGCTTATTGAAATACCATTGGGCCGAAAACAATGCTAATAAATCCATGTATTTCCTTAATGGGCTCCCTAGCCCACTAACGGGCCTCATGCAAACGAATAAGCTCATAATAAGCTCATGGCAGCTTTTTGGTAAATTTTATGAGGGCTCAATGTACCTTTTTAAAACCAAACGAACCCTTAACGGGCCCATAACGAACCCAACTGGCCCAATTACTAGCCAAATAGCTTATTGAATAAGCCGCGAGGAAAGAGCAGTTAGAATAAGACCTAATAAACTTATAAGTTATAGAAATGAGCTAGAAATACATGGGGGGGCCCTTGTGTAGCTTTCAGGTTTGAGATATTGGGCTCACGAGCCCAATAAGCTCGAAAAAGCTCTAATAAGCTCTCCTAAGCTTATTTCCAACCCAACGAACTTAAATGAGCTTATCGAAACCCTTTGTGCGTGTTAAAACCCTAATGGACCCTTAAAACACCAAACAGGCCCTAACGGGCTCAATAAGGCCTGTTAAGCCAAAAATAAGCCCGATGAGCTTATTTATAAGCCGAAACAGTTTTGACAGCTTATTTCCACTTAACAAAACGAAATGTCACATGTTAGGTTTTATTTGATGTTAAAAATGCAATTTTCGCAAATAAAGGGACTAAAAATGTAAACTTCAAAA
>BQNB010018560.1:18499-68116 GCA_026074375.1 Tanacetum coccineum
AAGTATCACATATGTTACATATGGTTATTAGGGTTTTTAAAGTAAACTACTAAATTAAATAATACATAAAACAAGTTTTAAACACATTTTGGAAAATAATATCTTAGGGGCTGTTTGTAATTCGAAAAATACATATATGTTTTATGATTTTATAAAATACTACATGTCACAAGGATCGATGGGTCATAAAGAACTCGAAAAACCGATTAATAACGAAGAAGATACGCCATTTACAAGTTTACGATAGTTAATACTTTTATAAAACAATTTTTATAAAAAGTACTATTCACCACAGAAACTTATACTTTATAAACATCCATAATATGATAAAACTTTCAATTACGAGAACGTGCTCGAAAGAATCGCTAAAAACGGAGCTATAACGAATAAGATACGACAAAAACGGGTTTTACGTTAATTAAAACCTAAAAACGAGTAAAATAGCTGTTGTGAACAGTAAAAACACTATTCATCGCAGAATATCAAAAACTTGAAAATGTAATATTTTGATCACTCGTCTTACTACGAAGACGTGGACGTAAGAAACGCGAGCAACGGACTTAAAACGACCAAATTAGGTCATTTTTACGAAAAGTATATTTATAAACGTTTTCACTTTATAAATATTATTTTACTAAAACGATTAGTCGGTGATTATGCTATATAGAATATTGAGTGGTTATCAAAGTGCTATAATACTAGGGAGTTTCATAATGAGGCCTCTTCGGATGGCGTATCGACGAGTTGTTGGATTTACGATTTAAAGTGTCCTAACTCCTCGTACGTCATGTCATGACCTCTTTAATTATGATAGCCCGAACGATAGTACGATGTAACAACTATAAGATTATATTCAATGTTATTAATTAAAGTACTCGGTACTTATACGACCTTAATTTAAATAGGTTGCATCTATCGTCTTGCGTGACGTTTTATCTGTGATTATTTGGACTATCTGTACTCAAGGTGAGTTCATAGCCCCACTTTTTACAGTTTTACTGATTTACTATTATTTGGGGTGAAAACATGCTTTGTTTTATAAATTGGACGCAAGTGTTTAAAGTATATTGATTATGTGTTTGCCTAAGTAGCGATAACCCTCCTGAGCCCATTATCATGAACTGTCAATTGCATAGATGTAGTTGTTAATTGCATTATGTGAGCGCGAATGTTATAAATAGATCTATTGGGATTAACCTCCCCGTTTGGGTGATTAGCTATCACCGGGAACGAACGTTGACCATGTCGGACTTGGATGTTGCGGGTTACAACATCTGTACGGGCAAAATAACTGCTAAAATAGCAAATATAGGTTGAGCTTCAGTGTCATGAGCTTAGTGCAACAGTAATCTGGTTTTGTGATTGTTGGCATATGTTGTAACATCACGGGAAAGTCTTGCGGTCCTGCATAATTTAAATACATAAACCTATGAATTCACCAACATTTTTGTTGACGTTTTAAGCAATGTTTTCAGGAGGTCAATAGGCACAAGGTGCCAAGGATGCATTGGATTGCATTTTGGATTGCACACTTAAAGATTTATGTGCATTATATTTTGGGAAATGTATTGTTGTCTTTTGTAATATTAAACAAGGAACAAGTAAAGCTTTATGCTTTTGTATTATGTCTTATAATTAAATCCAATGTATCAATTTAAATGACTTTTTGTGTCGTTCTTATATATATCTTGTGCTGTTGATCTTGAAGTAACACGCCCCAGATCCTTATTCCGCTGCGACCCATTTTGGGGGTGTTACAGGAGCGTAGTCTAGTGACGACCCCCTTATAGGCCTGGCGGCCCCCAGATATATCTAAGACCGTCGGGACCGCCGCCAGCTAGCCGTTGGAAATCCTGTCTATAAATACTACACTATTTCTGGCAGAAAAATATACCTCTTTGCACGAATTTTTCCAGTCTTCATTCTCCCTCTAAAAACCTTCTTCCTCTCACTAAATCTCTTGATCACTAACATTGTTTGATCTTGTTACAAGTGATCCAATCTCTTCTTCTCATCTCTCCTCTTTATCAAGTGCAAAAGAAGAACATTTGTATTCGTCAAGAAACGAATTGTTGTTTAGTGATCTCTCCTCTCTTCTTTTAAGTATCAAATATCTATTGTAATTATCTTGTGTAATTGTGTGATTCAGATTGTGTGTAAATCCGATAGTGTAGATATTATGATTGTGTGGTGCTTGTGAAGTGGTAAATTGGTTCTAGCTAAGATTATGACTCAACATTTAGCTTAGTGTCAAAAAATAATGTAAGCTACATGTAGACGGTTTTCTCCTCCTAAAGGGAGCTTGTTGACATAGTGAAATCTTGAGTAGGATACTCGGGGAATTGAGTAGGGCGAAGAGGAGCTTCGTAGCCAAACCACTATAAATCTTAGCATCTTGGTTTGATTGTTCCTTTCTTTATCTCTTTATATTGTTGTCATTGTTATTTAGTATTAGTTTAGATATTTACATTATTGATTCATATTGTTGATTGGTTGAACATACAACTCGAATCTAAGCATTTTGAAAGCAAATTCTTAAAACGTAAAACGAACCGGTAATTATTCAACCCATCCTTCTAGTTTCCACAATTGGTATCAGAGCCAAGGTCACTTAAGATTTTTAAAATATATTGTATTTTAAAGCTTGGATCGATCTATGGAGTCTAAAAAATATTTAGAAGGGCAATCCACGCAAAGATCACCACTTTTTAAAAGTGATAGTTTTATTTATTAGAGAAATAGATTCGAGACATATGTTAAATCAAAAGATCTTGATCTTTGGCATGTTATTACTAACGATGATTTTCAACCTATTCAACAAAATCCGAAAACCAAATTAGACGAGGTTATCGCTTTTGAAAAACAAAGTAATGATCTTAAAAGAAGCTTGCGAAAAATAACGAAGCCAAAATGGTTATTTACAATGCTTTGCCAAGAAAAGAATATGAAAGAATTTTCATGTGTAATACGACAAAAGAAATTTGGAAAACTTTGTTTATCACCCATCAAGGTAATAACCAAATCAAAGATAATAAGATCGACCTTTTGGTACAACAATATGAACAATTCGTCATTTCTTAAGACGAATCTATAGATAGTGCTTTTGCTAGATTTAATACTATCATTACTAGTCTAAAAGCTCTTGATGAATGTTATTCTAGCAAGAATTATGTTAGGAAGTTTCTTAGGGCTCTACATCCTAAATGGGAGCAAAGGTCACGACGATTAAAGAGTCAAAAGACTTAACATCATTGTTACTTGATGAACTTATCAGGAATCTCAAAGTTTACGAGATGATCATCAAGAAAGATTATGAAATAGTCAAAGCTAAGGGAGAAAGAAAATTTCTTGCTTTAAAGGCTAAGAAAGAATCTAGCGATGAGGAGTGGACTTCCGAAAGTAAAGACGAAGAATACGCCATGGCAGTTAGAGACTTCAAGAAGTTCTTTAAGAGAAGAATTAGATTCGTGAGACAACCTCGGAACGACAAAGACGTTCCAAAGAAGTATGGATGACAAGAACGGAAAAAGTGATAGAAAATGTTTTAGATGCGATGATCCAAATCATCTTATTAGAGAATATCCAAAACCACCGAAAGACAAAAACTAAAGAGCTTTTGTCGGAGATTCTTGGAGTGATAGCGGTGAAGAAGATGATGAGAAGGTCAAAGACGAGACGTGTCTTACAGCTCAAGCATCAAATGAGGTATGTTCCGAATCCTCTTATTTTAGTGATGAAAAATCATAAATAGATGATTTAGTTTTAGATAATGAATATGATAAACTGTGTTTAAAAATAATCACTAAAAACAAAAGATTAAAAGCCACTAAAAATACTTTAGAAAAAGAACTTAGTATTCTAAAAGAAAAAGTGTCTACGCTCGAGAAAAACAAGGGAGTTGATCTCGAATGTGTAAAGTGTCGTATGCTTAAAATTGAGAATGAAAAACTCAAAGAGGAAGCCATTAGATTAACTTAATTTTAAAAGAGTACACATTGTCTAAATAAAATGTTAAGTAATCAAAAACCCTTCGGAGAAAAATTAGGTTTAGGGTTTAATTCATTTACAACATCATCTAGTGGAACTAAAGAAATAAAGTTTGTGAAATCTTAGAAAGAAACGTCCTCTGGTGGCGGTCCCCTAAATACCATGGGCGGCCCCTTTAAAGACCAGACGTCCCCTAAAGTAATTATGGGACTGCCGGTCTGTTCATTAGTTTCTGAAAAGTCTGTTTATTTTCAAAAATCCATTTTGGGTCCTAGACCAAAACATATAATGGTAAACAACGTCAAAGTTCCCGTTGCTAGTGATAATGAAGTTAAACAATTTTATAAGCCATCGTTAAAACCCAGAGTCAGATAATCAAAACCTAATTTTAGATCAAAAACTCCACCACCTAGAAGAGTCAACAATAATTATCCTCGTCCCAAGACACCGCAACCAAAAAGGAACGACGGTCGACAAAACCAACCTCATCGTTTTCCCGTAACTTGGAACAATTTCCAACGTCAAAGTTACAAGCCATGGGAAATGCGTCTTCCATTTCCACATCCCAACCAATTGCATCAAATGCAAGGGATGTTTAGCACTAACAACTTTGGACCCATGAGATATTGGGGACCAAATGTTTAAGTTATTGTCTTATATAAATAGATATGCCTTGGAGTCGACTTGGACCGATGAATAGATAAAGGATAACAGATACTCTAAACACATGACGGGTAACCAAAAGCTCTTCTCAAGCTATAAGGCATACAATGGAGGTAATGTTATTTTTGGTAGCAATCTTCGCGGTAACATCATTGGCAAAGGTACGATTTCGAATGACTCTTAAAATAGATAATGTAGAACATGTAGATAACTTAAGATTTAACTTGCTAAGTGTAGGACAAATATGTGATAATAAGTGTAGAGTAACTTTTTCTGAACATGATAGTGAAATTACTAAGGATGGTAAGGTCATAGGTAGGGGTATTAGGAAGAAAGGCTTATATGTGATGAAATTAAGAAATAAGCCAAAAGACCAAATTTGTCTAGCAAAGATTGATGAAAACTTCATGTTGTGGCATAGGAGATTGTAACACCCCCTTATTTGACATATAGTAGCGGAAGCTAATTTGGGGTATTACTTCATGAATCAACAATCATAATCATAGAAAACGACTTAAAAGAGACGTTTTGGAAAATTTAGTTATCATTCAATAATTATCAGAGTTTTACAAACAGAGGTCCCAAAATACATTGAAAACATAAAGTTTGAATGATAACAAGTTTGGACGTCCTCAATTCCAATGCCACTCTGTGCCATAGTTTGCTCAATTACCTGAGATAAACATGCTAAAAGGGTCAACACAATGGTTGAGTGAAATTCACAGTGTTTGAAATGTAATAGTTGAATACAAGTCAATGTAATAGTAATAATTACAACGAATACAATTACCATGGTAAACAATATTATATTATTGCACTAAGCTCATGACACCGAAGCCTTAAGTAAATGATATTTATAAATTGTTGCCCCAAGCGGGTGCTTTGCCAAACACCCAGAGTTCTTCAAATGAAATGCCTCCGCTGGCCATGTATGTACCAGAACCTGGATGGGGAAGTTCAGTCTCAATAGATCTATTCACGACATTCGCGCTTACTCAACCAGTACGTTCGGTTACAAGTAATTAACGGTTCATGATGGTGGGGCCTTATGGCAAATGAAGGTACTTAGGCAATAATATATTAGGATAACATACAGTTGAAAATACTTGTATTCATGGTTTATAGCATGTATCTCCCCACGGGATTTTAGAAAACATGTAAAGGTGGGACTATGAACTCACCTTGATAAGGTAGTTAATTGATTTGAAATTTAATTCAAATGGAAGTAAACAGCCTCGTCACGCAACCTGGGGTAATAAGTCAAGTCTTAGTTCGATTGTTTCAAAACTTTATTTCATAAAGTTTAACGTAAATATTCATTTGGTTTATTAACTTGTGAAAACATTGTATCACTGTTCGGGCTATCATAATCCAAAGGTCATGTAGTAAACGTTTGAGGAGCTAGGACACTTTAAATTGTAAATCCAGCAACTCGTCAAAACGTCTACCTAAATGAAAGCCCCTCACATGAAATTCCCTAGTAACGTGATACGTTATAGTTTAAATGATAGGATTTTATCTTTTTATGTTTCTTCAAAAGCTAGCGGATGATAAATTATGTTAAATATATAGCATAATTATTTTATAGTGTTTCGATCGACAAATGATAATGATAAATGTGTCAGGCTTTAATAAAATCAAGTCTTATAATATTTAAATATATTTTTATAATTAATATAAAAATATTACATTTGATACCTTTGAAAATATGAAAATGACAATATATACCCTTGGTATATATTGATTTACAAATTTAACCCTTTACTTTAAATCTTTAAACATTTAACTCTTTAACTTTGAAAGTTGGCAAAACAGGCCCTTATGGTTTTAACTTTAGAGTAATTACATTTTTGGCCCGAAAGTTTAATAATTTCAAAAGTTACAATATATACCCCTAGCATGAAATGTTTTGCGTTTTTAGTCCAAATTCCATAATTTTTGTATTTTTGATCTCAAAATTAATTTTGCAGCTTATAGCTTATTACTATAAGCTAAAATAAGTAAGTTTTACGAGCTTGTAGCTTATGAAAAGAGCTTATGAGCTTGAAATCCCAAAATGGGCACGTTTGGTTTAGAAACAATAACCCGATGGGTTAGGGCTTTTAGGATTAGTTTTAATGATTATAAAAGTGATAAGTGAGCTTATAGAAATAGCTTATTATAACAGCTTATAGCTTATAGCTTATTAGATTCACAAAAAGAGCTTTTAGGGTTTTAAAGGCGCGTTTGGTTTAGGAAAACCAAATGAGTAAGCTTTAGGGTTTAAGGGCTTATTTCATGTGATCATAAGGATGTATAGGAGCTGATATATAATCTAAAACAATACAAGAGCTTATTGAACGAGTGAAAAAGGCTTACTAGTACACGAATTGATGAAATGGGTCAAAATGAGCAATTTATAACCCGAAGACTTTATGAGATGAATCAAGAGCTTCTTTATTCTTAACCTTGGCTTTTAAATAGCTTATACTTTCCTTTCTTCTCTTCAATGGCTTGGTTAGATCATGATTTTAAAGTAGTTTTGAGTTTGGATGGTGAATTTAGGAAGTATGTATGTGTTCGTGTATATATAGGGTCAAGAGAGGAGTAGTGGCCAATTTTACATGGAGTAAGGACCAAGTTGTGTGAAGTGGTGGCCAAGGGTTGGCTAGGTGACTAAGGAAAGCTAGGAAAATAGCTTAGGGAGGTATAAGGAGGGTGTGAGGGGTTCGGTTATTAAGGGTGGTAACAAGGAGGTTTTACTTGGTGAGCAAGGGTGTGACGAAGGTGCTAGGGTGCTAGGGTGGTGACAAGGTGGTGATGGAGGTACTTAGCAAGGTAGTAAGAAAGGTGGTGTGTCATGGAGAAGGGTGCTTGCTTGGTTTAAACTTGGTTCGAGCTAGTTAGGGGGTGACGGGTTCATTAGGGTTTTTGGGTTAGGGTTAGGGTTTTTAGGATGAGTAAGGGGTGAAATACAGGGAAATAATGTTTAAATATAGTGCTTAGGAAAGTTGTAACTCATGCATAAAAGATGGTATGAAATGCCTTAAGATTTTGGAGGGAAAATGGCTCATTTGAATCTTGTGCTTAATTAACTTGTACCTAGGGCTTTAAAGAAGTTGTACTAGGGTTTTGGAGGGAAATATAATTTAAATATTATGCATTGTACACTTGTACACATGCCTTGAAAGCTTGAACATTTATGTTGTATGTAAACCTTATAAATAGTTAGGGTTTTGTTATAAACGTTAACGTATAATGTTCGTTTTATAATAAATGTTATGAAAAGTATGTTAAATAGATAACATATGGTAAAATGGTGATTAAAACATATAGCTTGACATATTATAACGTTTACTTTCCATAAACGTTGATGAAATTGACATTGGTAGGTTGCGTGAGCACGTTCACTTTTGTAATGTAAGTTACGTTACATTATGGATGAAATAAAGCAAAAAATCTTTCCATAAAAATGGTTGCATCTAATTTAATAGATGGAAATTACACTAAGGAAAATTGCATCTAATTTAATAGATGGATAATTACATAGGGAAAAATTTGTGGGTTGTTATAGAGATTAGGTCACGCTAATATGCATGTCATTCAATCGTTAACATCTAAGGAATTAGTTAGAAACTTACCTAAGCTTAAGTTTGATCAACACTTTTGTGATGCTTGCAAAATTAGAAAACAAGCTCACGCCAGTCACACATCTAAGAATATAGTTTCAATGACTAGATGCTTAGAACTCCTTCATATGGATCTCTTTAGTCCATCCACCGTACGGAGTTATGGAGGAAACCGCCATACCTTAGTCATAGTAAATGACTACTTTAGGTATACTTGGACTAGATTCTTTAAGGATAAAACTGAAGCCTTTAATCATTTTGATATATTTAGTAAGAAAATTCAAAACCAATTAAGATGTACAATAGTGTCAATAAGAATCGACCACGGTAGGGAATTTGATAATAAGGTGCAATTTAGAGAGTTTTGTAATGCAAATGGAATTACACATAACTTCTCTGCTCCACGCACTCCTCAATCAAATGGCGTAGTTGAAAGGAGAAATAGGACACTTCAAGAAATGAGTAAGACTGTGTTGAATGAGCAATCGTTACCAAAAAAGTTTTAGTATAACGCCATAGATACTTCAACATACATTCTCAACCGAATCCTAATTAGAGCCATTCTAGGAAAAACACCTTATGAACTCTTGAGAGGTAGGAAACCTACTCTTAATTATTTTAGAGTGTTTGGAAGTAAGTGCTTCATTTTAAACACTAAAGACTACCTTAGCAAGTTTGACCCAAAGTCATAAGAAGGTTTCTTTTTAGTTTACTCCCAAAATAGTAAAGCCTACATCATCCTTAATAAACACACTAGGAAAATTAAAGAATCACTCAACGTAACATTTGATGAAACTCCTCCACCCTCTATGACATCACCCTTGGTGGATGATGACTTAGATGAAGAAGAAGCTATTAAGGTTACCAAAAAGAAAAACCTAAAAAATGACATTGACGGTAAAACTTTAGAAATTAATAGAATAGTCAATATTAAGGAATCTAGAAACCATCCATTAGAAAATGTCATAGGAAACCTTAATCAAAGAACCCTTAGCTCACAAGCCCAAAACCAAAGTAACTTCTTTTGTTTTATATCAACTATAGAACCTAAGAATGTGAATGAAGTCTTAACGGATGAAAGTTGGATAGTCGCCATGCAAGAAGAATTAAATCAATTCATTGCTAACGACGTTTGGGAGTTAGTTCCACAACCTAGGAATATGACAATCATAAGAACTAAATGGGTGTTTAGAAATAAGTTAGACGAGAACGATGTCATTTCTCGAAATAAGGCTAGGTTAGTTGCTCAAGGCTATAATCAACAAGAGGGCATCAATTATGATGAAACTTATTCCCCAGTTGCTAGACTTGAGTCTATTAGAATACTATTAGCTTATGCTTGTGCTTTAGATTTTAAGCTATTCTAAATGGATGTAAAAAAGTGCATTCCTGAACGGTTTTATCAATGAGGAGGTATACGTGGCACAACCTCTAGGATTCATTGACTTTGAAAAACCGGATCATGTTTATAAACTTAAGAAAGCTTTATACGGTCTTAAACAAGCACCCAAAGCTTGGTATGATAGATTAAAAGCTTTTCTTATTAAACAAGAATACAAAATGGGAATGGTAGATAACACACTTTTTACCAAGAAGAAAGGTTCAAACCTCATCATCGTTCAAATATATGTCGGCGACATTATATTCGGCTCGACTTGTCAAGATATGTGTGATGAATTTGCCAAAATCATGCATGACGAGTTCTAGATGAGCATGATGGGTGAACTTAACTTCTTCCTTGGATTACAAATAAAACAAATGGATGATGGTATTTTTTAATCAATCTAAATATATTAAAGAAATGCTTAAGAAATTTGGCTTAGAAGATTCTAAACCAATGAAAACCCCCATGTCCTCCGATACTAAACTCACAAAAGACAAAGAGTGTGAGTCGGTAGATAGTACCAAGTATCAAGGCATGATAGGTAGTTTATTATACCTAACGACAAGTAGGCCCGATATCATGTTTAGTGTCTGCCTTTGTGCCCGCTTCCAAGAGGCTCCCAAAACCTCTTATCTTGAAGCGGTTAAGCGTATCTTCCGATACATTAAAGGCACTACGCACTTAGGATTATGGTATCCTAAGGGGACCGGCATAGAAACAATAGTATATGCCGACTCTGATCATGCGGGAGATTATGTGGACCGAAAGAGCACTAGCGGTATTTGTACGTTCGTAGGATGTTGTTTGACATCTTGGTTCTCGAAGAATCAAACCGCTCTTTGCTATAACCACACTAAAAGCCAAATACGTAAGCGCCGGAAAGGCATGTCAACAAGCACTATGAATGAAACAAGCTCTTATCGACTACGACATACGACTCGACGACGTCCCGATCATGTGCGACAACGAAGGTGCGATTGACCTTAGCAAAAACCCGATGCAACAAAAGTATCTCTCGTCTAAACATATCGAAATAACGCACCACTTTCTTCGGTGATTTAAGATGTCCAGAAATAACAACTCAATCGAAAAAGTGCCGTCCCGTAACACAATATCGACGACGTCTTACTAACCCCTTAAATGTGAATCGTTTAACTATCTACGTCTTGGTTTAGGAATGATGAACACATTCCTTAAATTGTATTAGTCCGCTTCGACTTCTCTAGTCTCGATTCTAGTCCGCGATCCTTCCGCGTCGTGACAATAAACAACATTCATCCGAAGCTTTTGTTAAAATATTTTAATTTCGCAAAATGAAAAATTAATTAGTCACTCTATCCTATAAATTCGTGTCAAAAATTAAAAGTCCAAAATAAGTATACGGCGACCCCTTATAACTCAGGAAGCGGACCTCTAAACCATTTTCAGGCGGCTCCCTGATCGATATGGGACCGCCACCAGCAGACACTTATCATTTGCACATTGTCAAAAAATTTCAAAACTCAAAACCAAACACCCCTTCTTCTTGTTGGTGCGACGAACACACCAAAACTCCAAATCAACACTAAAACACTAATTGAAGATCAAGTCAACAATAATAATTATTCCTAACATCATAAAGATCATCAATTGTAAGTCATTTCATCTATTTTTCATTCATTTGAGTCTAGGGTTCATGATGAACACAAAAATTAAAATTGGGGATTTTTCATTTTTCTTTCAATTTTGTACAATTAGGACTACTAGGATATAATGTATAACTAATATGCTTCCCTTAGACATAGGATTTACATACACTAGTGAGTTTGTCAAAAAATTGATTTCGAACCAAAACCCCAATTTTATTTTCAAATCACTCACGTTAGGAACATAATAAAATTGTTGTTATGCATTGTTAATACAACTTAAAAACGTTTTTAAACACATGCATAATGATCTCATGAACAAAATTCGAGATACATAATTCATATGTATTTTTCGACATGTTTGGATGAGCAAAATCAAATTAAGGAGCGTTTGGGTTAACTCTTAGGATTTTATTTCTAGGTCGAGTTAATCGTTACTCCACATTTGTCACATTTAGGCACACACTAGAAACAATGTGAATAAAATGCTACAAGTAAAAGACTATAAAACATGACCCTATTTTTGTCTTTCATTTTAGGTGACAATGCCTCGAATCACCGGATTAGATCACCAAAATACCCGTAACTACATTCCACTCATATCAAATGAATTCGAACAACCACTACAAAACACTATTGCAATACTTGAAAAATGACACTTTCATGAGGGTAGGGTTGTAAGTCAAAATTTTGAAAACATGAGTCATATCCGTGCTAAGTTTGGATTAATTGGTTTTGATTGTTTGTTGAACATAAACGAACAAATTGTTCCTCGTTTTGTTCTCGAGTTTTATAGTCAACTCACGTTTGACTATAACTCCGAGGGTCATTTTGTGGTCAACTTTGTCATACAAAGTAAGTCATTCTCTCTCACTCTCGAGGAATTCGGTCAAATCTTGAAAATCCCTTTCAAAGGTCAAGTGTCATACACCGACATGTGGTTACTCGACTACTTGTCAATAAGTGCTCCAAGTAAAGGTCGTTATAAAACCACTCCTCCCTCTCCAAATGTCATCAAGTCTCTTATTCAAGTTCCTCGACAAGGTCAAGTTACTCGTACCAAAAACAAGAAACCCGTTGTCGTAGATAAAAATGAAATTTTAACCCGCGAAATTCAACCTCATATGAAACCATGGGTTGATATCATTCGTGAAAACGTCATTTGTTTAGGAGGTCATCGGGATCATGTCTCCGCGTGTCTTTGTCATATGCTTTATTGCATCGAAACCTCCACTCCATACAATCTAGCATTTTTCATTCTCAAACGAATGGAAAAGACTCGAAACAAACCTAAGGAACTCTTGCCTTATGGAATGCTTTTGACTAGATTGTTCAAACATGTTGTGTCCATCTTTCCTGAGTTAGCAATTGATCACTACCTCTCATATGATCGAGTCATGCATCCCCTCGCTCCTCATTATGAGCGAAAGACGCGATCGGATCATGGCAAGAAAAGACCTCCCGAACTAAGCCACCAACAAACATCCATAAATTTTCTAACTTTGATCGAGAACGTGATATTCCAGGTTGATACGAGTGTTTGGGTATTCATTTAAACAACGTTTGGGTTGTCCGGTTCGTGTCGAAATATACATTTTTGAAGATTTTCTTGTAAGTTTTCAAATTTAAATTTCGTTTGTCCTTTTGGGTTTATTTTGATGCATAGATGTTAGTGGTAGAAGTTGATCGTCGTGAAAATCGATTATTAGAAACGAAACGGATAAAAAGGGTGTATTTGGTTCGTTGGATAAAAAAGAAAAAAGGGGGTTTTTTGTAGTTTTGATGTTGTGGTTATGATGGTTGAATAATATATGTTGCTAGATAGCTTATTTTTTATAGTAGCTTGTATAGCTTATTCGGGCTTATTTTTAAGCTATTTCTTGGCTTATTTTGGGCTTATATGCCACGTGAATTTTCCAAAATCACTAGGAAAGTGATTTTGACTATTTTTGTGTTATGGCGTATGTTGTGGACTATTTTTGAGGCTTATGGTAGTAACCAAATGCGATACGTAGCTTATTAGCTTATTTTCAAGCTTAATATACGTATTTTGGAGCTTATGGACTCACGGCCCAATAAGTCTATTTAAGTCGTGGCTTAATGGGAGGGCTTATTGTCCGGTTTATTTTCTACTTATTATGTTGAGTTATGTCTTATAAGGGGACCTTGGTTTTGGACTAGGATCTTACTTTTAGATCTTCATAAATTCTTAATGGCCCTTGTTGGACCTTAAAGCCCAATAAGCGATATTTAGTGGTTATGAGAGTTTTGACAGACTTTTGAAAGTGAAAATGTATTTATGAAGTGATATTGAACGATATTTTTAGAAAAACGTTTTATTTAACGTTAAAGATTGAGATTTCGGAGTTTTGTCGAAAAGTGTCGAATTTATTAAAAGTGTTGAAAATAAGGTTTGAAACATTTGTATGAGCGTACGTGTCATGTCGAAATTTCAAAAAAAATTTATACTTAGAAATTTTCCTAAAAACATGATTTTTGATTTTAAATAATAAAATATTATTTAATTATTTTATTTATTTAATAAATTCACTAAAAGACGAAAAATATAATTTTCCTCGAAACTTCTCGAATATGTTTACTATGAGTAAACGTTTCATTTTCAACTCTAATATGATTATTTTCACGGTGACTAAGGTTTACCGAATGGTCTTGTCGAGATATATTTATACTTATTAATTATAAATATTTATTTATATTACTTATCTATTTTCTCTAAATAGTATAAGTATGTATTATCGGGAAATGAGATTGATATGATTGAGGGAATAAGTTGTCAACCATCACACTACTAAATTATTTTGGGTAATTGTACAACGCGTCTAAACTCTATGCATCAAACATGAAGATTATTTTGGAAATGGATGATTAAAATGGGACATTAACTGGACTAGGTCGTGTGCGGGCGTCGTTGCATTTGCTTGTGTTTTGGAAAAAGGGTTTTGGATATAGTGCAGTTCCTCAACCTCATCCTTATCCTCCCCTAAACTTGTGATTTAGCCACTAATCTCAAGTTTTTTCTAGATTAAATCTTCTTGTCTTCTGATGATGATTCTTTCAAACACTTGTCTACTTCTTCACTTGTGATCTGATGAACTTTAGTAGTTCATATGCTTGTGTGCTCTCTTGATCAACCTCCAATCTCTTACTCAACATCTTTGATATCATTTCTTGACTTAGAGGATACTTCTTTTCTGTAAGCATATGTATGGCAATTCCATTTTGCATCAGCAGAATGTGAACTCTACAGAAATCACATAAACTCCAACTTATCAGATTATACTCATTCTGATTCATCCATATTTCACTCTCCTCATCAGGCTCAAAAAGTGTATGCAAGTCTCCCCACAGCATTAAATCATATCTTTCTGGTTTTGAGGAACTATACCTTTCTTTGACCAGCCTGTATAACTCCACTACATCTTGTCTATCAAAATCATATAACATCTCACTCAGAATCTTGTAGTTCTTTGAGCTTCCATCTCCTCTGATGATTTTGTAATACATGAAGTTTTCTGACAAAGTGTAAGTCTTCCAATCCACAATTGGATACTTTGTAGATAGAGACTCAACATCTACTGCAACATCTTCTCTTGGAACTATATCTAAATAATTTTTAAGTTCTTCTTTCTCATCATCTTGTTCCACCTTTTGTTTCTTAGCAGTACTTCTTGTTCTTCTTCTAGGAAGATATTTCTTCCTCTTTCCTGTAGTCTTCTTAGAGGTATCTTTCTCAATTTGTTCTTCTTCAATTTCTTGAAACTCAGCAGGCTTCTTCTTTTCCTTTTCAATTTCCAAATCCATAGGCACAAAGTTATGATTGAAATCCCATACCTTTTCAAAAATTGGCCTAATCTCATCATAGCTCATTCCTTCAAAGTCTTTCATCTTGTAATTACTTTGATTCTTCAAGTAGACAATCATGTTCTTCCTTGCTTGAGCTTCTGACTTAGGTTTATTCTTCAAATCCCAATACTTTTGAACTGAAGGATCATTCCAATCAATATCCTTAGTTGTCTTAGGTTCAGATGTAGCTCTTTCTTCATCCAATGCTAAGAGCTGTCTTGCTATCTCTTCATCTCTTGCTATTTGAGATCTTTCCTCTTCATCAACTTGTTCTTGTAATCTGATAACTTCTTTTAAACCCAATCTCTCTTGTTCCGATAGCTTCTTAGACTTTTTCTCAGGATTAAGAAGTTGGAATCTAAAGTCAAGACTGGGAAAGCAAGGAAGAGAGCAAGGGTTGTACTTTTAGAGGATAAAGAAGATGATTCTTCCAAACAGGGGAGGATAGATGAAGACCCTAACACCTACTTTCATCAAGATGATAAAGTTGATGATGATGTTGTTCATGATACTGCTGAAGAAAGATAACCAGAAGATAGTACTGCTGGCATTGAAATTAGTACTGCTCCTATAAATGATAATACTGCTAGTGAATCACTTAGTACTGCTGGTAAAGAGACAAGAAAATATAAAGGAAAAGCAATCATGACTGAACTAGAGCCTGAGAAAAAGTCCAAGATGCTATTGGAACAAGAGAGACTAGGTTTAGAAGAAGTTATCAGATTACAAGAACAAGTTGATGAAGAGGAAAGAGCTCAAATAGCAAGAGATGAAGAGATAGCAAGACAGCTTTTAGCATTGGATGAAGAAAGAGCTACATCTAAACCTAAGACAACTAAGGATATTGATTGGAATGATCCTTCAGTTCAAAAGTATTGGGATTTGAAGAATAAACCTAAGTCAGAAGCTCAAGCAAGGAAGAACATGATTGTCTACTTGAAGAATCAAAGTAATTACAAGATGAAAGACTTTAAAGGAATGAGCTATGATGAGATTAGGCTAATTTTTGAAAAGGTATGGGATTTCAATCATAACTTTGTGCCTATGGATTTGGAAATTGAAAAGGAAAAGAAGAAGCCTGCTGAGTTTCAAGAAATTGAAGAAGAACAAATTGAGAAAGATACCTCTAAGAAGACTACAGGAAAGAGGAAGAAATATCTTCCTAGAAGAAGAACAAGAAGTACTGCTAAGAAACAAAAGGTGGAACAAGATGATGAGAAAGAAGAACTTAAAAATTATTTAGATATAGTTCCAAGAGAAGATGTTGCAGTAGATGTTGAGTCTCTATCTACAAAGTATCCAATTGTGGATTGGAAGACTTACACTTTGTCAGAAAACTTCATGTATTACAAAATCATCAGAGGAGATGGAAGCTCAAAGAACTACAAGATTCTGAGTGAGATGTTATATGATTTTGATAGACAAGATGTAGTGGAGTTATACAGGCTGGTCAAAGAAAGGTATAGTTCCTCAAAACCAGAAGGATATGATTTAATGCTGTGGGGAGACTTGCATACACTTTTTGAGCCTGATGAGGAGAGTGAAATATGGATGAATCAGAATGAGTATAATCTGATAAGTTGGAGTTTATGTGATTTCTGTGGAGTTCACATTCTGCTGATGCAAAATGGAATTGCCATACATATGCTTACAGAAAAGAAGTATCCTCTAAGTCAAGAAATGATATCAAAGATGCTGAGTAAGAGATTGGAGGTTGATCAAGAGAGCACACAAGCATATGAACTACTAAAGTTCATCAGATCACAAGTGAAGAAGTAGATAAGTGTTTGAAAGAATCATCATCAGAAGACAAGAAGATTTAATCTAGAAGAAACTTGAGATTAGAGGCTAAATCACAAGTTTAGGGGATGATTGTTGAGAATAAATCTTCATCAAGAATTAATTCTGCCAAGGTATAACTAACAGTACTAATGGAGTTAGTACTGCCAGTACAAACTTAGTACTGCAAGTGTTAGTTAATACTGCTAGAAGAAAAGTTAATATTGCTGATGGTTAATGCTGCTGACTTGGAGATAAAGATGCAAAGAGATAAATATGGAATGTATATCTTATATATTTTAGGAAGATACGTATATGTTTATAATTGTAATTAATCCTAAAAGTTTGGTAGTTATCTTGTAAATGACTCATTGTGGTGTATAAAAGGAGATCCTAGGTTAAGGTTTTATACATACTTAAGAGACAGATATACATCTTAGAGAAAGAACATATAGCTTCAAGGTTGTAAACCCTAGTACTAAGCAAGAGTACTCGTATTATTGATCTAATAATATTGAAGCATTTTGTGTTTTATTTATTGTTCATTGTTTAGTACTGTTTCATTGATTAATACATCTAGAGTATTGAAGTGTAAATTCCGCATACACTTTGATATACAAATAAAGTCTCTACCATTGTTATTTTGTATTCATCCAAGGTAACATTTACTTTACAAGGTAAAGAATCGATCAAGGCTTGGGATCAACACTTTTTGCTTTTTGTTTTTAGGAAGTTCCCGTTAATATATTTAGGTCTTTGTTTAGAGATGGTCTTCAGGAAGTTAGTCAGCTAGTCTCCATCATCCTGATTGTAACACCCCCATATTGGGTCGCAGCGGAATATGGGTCATAGGAGCGTTACTTCATAGATCAATAGCACAAGATATATATGAGAACAACCTTAAAAAGAGTCATAAAACTGATACATTGGATTTAAACAAATTGTTTGTTACAAAAGCCCATAGCTTCACTTGTTCATTGTTCAAAAGATAAAGATTCTAGCACATAACAAATATTTCCCCAAAATGTAATGCAACCAAATCTTTAATGCATATGACTTCTAAAATAACGACCACCAATGCATCCCTTGTCTTGTACCTCGTTGATCTCCTGAGAAAACATGCTTTAAAACGTCAACAATAATGTTGGTGAATTCATAGGTTTGTAAAATGTATAATGTAGGACTATAAGATTTCCCAAGTGTATGATAATGCAAAAGATGCAAACATCACAAAAATGTAATTACGTTTTCCTAAGCTCATGACACTGAAGCTCGACATGTATGAATTGCAATATAAATTGCCAACATTGCCTTTGATGATGTTCTAACCCGCAACATCCTAAATCCGACATGGTATACGTTCGTTGTCCGGAAAACTGACACAGTGAGCGCTACTCACCCGAACGGGGAGGTCAATCCCAAATAGATCTATTTATAACATTCGCGCTTACCCAGTAATTGACAGTTCATGATAATAGGCTCAGTGGGTTATCAATACTTAGATAAACACGTAATCATAATGTAAAAATGTCCATTTGTGTCCAATTGTAAAACAAAGCATATTTCTCACCCCAAAAACTTGTAAATCATTATAAATGTAAAACGTGGGGCTATGAACTCACCTCGAGTGAATGAATCAACAATGTAAGTCTCAGAATGAAAATGCGTCACGTAAACGTCCGAATGCAACCTAATTAAGTATAGGAGAGTACTAAGTACTTTGAATAACTAATACCGTATATAATTCTATATAGCTACATCACCATTTAAATGTAATTGAGAAATAATATTTATAAAGTTAAAATGTTTATAAATATTACCTTAGTAAAAATGTCGCAGCTTTCTCGTTTTAAGTTCGTTTTGTACGTTCTTTATTTCCACGCTTTCGAGTTTAAAAGACATATCAAAATATTACATTTTATTATTTTTAACCCTTTGGTGAACAGTGATTTTCACTGTTCATGCACTTTATAAAATTATTTTTATAAATTTAATTATCGTAATCTCGTAAAGGTCATATCTTATTCGTTTTAACTCTGATTTTAGTGATTCTTTCGAGCACGTCTTCGTAATTAAAAGTTCTATCTAACTAAAATATTTTACAAAAAGTTCCTAAGATGAACAGTAATTTATTTTCATAAAGGTATTTATTATCGTAAACATGAAAAATCCATAACTCCTTCGTTATTGATCAAATAATTATGTTTCTTAATGTTTTGGAATCTTAAAAATATGTACTTTTTGTGAAAAATGATCAAATGTGTAAAGTAATAAGTTTTTATAAAATTTTCTTTTATAAAAGTATTTATTATCGTAAACTTGCAAATAACGTATCTTCTTCGTTATAGCTCGGATTTTTGAGTTCTCTATATGCCTACGATCGTCATGACATGTAGTATTTTATAGAAACATAAAATAAATATCTTATTTTTGTATTTAAAACAGAAACTTTTGATCATTTGGTTAAAATGTGTATAAAACTTGTTTTTATAAGTTTTTAGCTTAATTAACTTGCCACAAGTCCTCTACAATACTTTATATCATAAGTCTCATATACTTTAGGTCCTTTAGTCTATCATTTGTCCAAGAATACAAGTCCTTACATTTATTCATTTGTAACTTTAATAAGTAAACTTTTAAACCATTAATTTATATATACTTTTATAAATTAATCCACACTTGTATAATGTATATACTTCCATTCCAACATATTTTTATCATCAACATAACATATGAAAAGTATATCAAACCATGATCAAGAGTGAAAATCCATTTTACATGTTAATATATTTCCTAGATGGTGATTTACTATATAAATATTATATACACATAAAATCACAAATGTAAAGAGTGTAAGGTTTTTAGATGACCTTACGATGATGTATGATGAAGATTAATAAGTTCTAAACCCTAGTTTAGAATCAAAACCCAAGCTTCCAAGACTAGAAAACTCTAATTTCCAAGAAAACCCTAATCTTGCACTTTTCTTAATTAAGCCTTTTAAACACAAAATAAAGCCTTCAATACATCTTAGGATACCTTAGATATGATGTTAGAATACTTGAATACTTGATAAGAAAAATTGTATTGATTATTTGTTGGTGTTTGGTGTATGCAGTGGGCTAGGGAGGAGAGAACAAGAGAGTTTGTGAAGTTTTTACTTAAGGAAATATGTTGTGTATGTTATCTCTTACTAGTAGCATCCTTATATACTATAACTTGGTCCAAGTTACTATTA
Organism: Tanacetum coccineum; assembly: GCA_026074375.1. Classification (NCBI taxonomy): domain Eukaryota; kingdom Viridiplantae; phylum Streptophyta; class Magnoliopsida; order Asterales; family Asteraceae; genus Tanacetum; species Tanacetum coccineum. The sequence continues at coordinate 38,648 of BQNB010018560.1, forward strand.
GAAGAGTCAAGACTTAGTGAAACATAGGGAGAGAATTAAGGAGAACATTTGGTCAAGTTTAATAGTCATGGACTAGATATGATGAGTCCTAGTGTTGCTAGAAGACTTTAGGAAGATATAGGTGTGCTCTTTGTTCCCTAAGGTGCATACTGCATCCAAATTTTAGGGGGGATGACTAGGAAATATTTTTGATATCTTGTGTTGAATTTCTAGCATTATGTGTAGTTATAAGATGTATAGGTCAAGTGTAGAAGTATAAACTTGTAATGTGTATGTTTTGGTTTAATTCTTATACATAAAATTCGGCTACAATGAATAACATGGGTGAAGTTTTATAAAATTTTGAGTATTGGGTATAATAATGGGTATTTGTTGAAGCGTAGATAAGTTTTGGTGGTTCTGTGAATGCCTAAATGTATTTTATAGCGAAACGTAAACACTTTACGTAACCAATAAATGCAAAGTTAATAATTATCCTCTAAATAATTATCTAACACTTGCTTGACGTAAATATTTAATTGTTTGATGCCCGTTTACGTTGAATGACAATTTTTAGTTTACGCGATTTAACTTAACGATTAAAATTAGAAGCAAACGCGTATGAGACTAAAAATAAATAACGTCGTAAAATGACCTGAAAACACGAGGTGTTATAGTCTTCCCCCGTTAAATGAGCCTTGTCCTCAAGGCTTAAGACTTGGCACTTGACAACAATGCGGTTTTTGTGAAGAGGTGTGGATACTTCTTTCGGAATTGATCTTCACGTTCCCATGTGAACTCACGACCTCTCCTAGAGTTCCATCGAACCTTAATGATTAGAATACGGCTTTGTTTCAATCGTTTAACTTCACGATCCATGATTTCTACTGGTTCCTCCACAAAATGAAGCTTGTCATCAATATGGAGTCCATCCAACAGAACGGCTAATGGTTCGTCGGCATAGCACTTCTTCAAGTTGGATACATGAAATATATTGTGAACCCTGCTCAGCTCTTGACGCAGCTCAAGCTTGTAAGCAACGGATCCAACCTTTTACAATACCGTGAATGGTCTAACATACCTGGGGTTTAACTTCCCCCATTTGTCAAAACGTACGACCCATTTCCAATGTGAAACCTTAAGCATAACTCTATCCTCTGTAACACCCTCAAATCTGAGTATGCAGCGGAATGTTGAATATCCGAAGGCGTTACATTATTGGGTCAATAGCACAAGATCAGAGAACGACTACTAAACGTGTCGTTTGAAAAAGATACATTGGATTAACAAAATACTTGTTTGTTACATAAGCTCATGGCTTCAAATGGTTCAACAAAATAGATAAAGATTTCGGTTTATAACAATTGTTCCCAAAATGTAATAAGACCCCAAATCTTAGGTGTTGACTCTTCAATTATTGACTCCCAATGTATCATCGCACCTCGTGCCTTATTGACCTGAAAAACATGCTTAAAACGTCAACATAAAGTTGGGTGAATCATAGGTTTATGTAATCCAATGGTAGGTCCGCTAAGGATTTCCAAGTGTATGATTAAAGCAACAGATGCAAACATCATAAAAAGTATTTACGGTTTCTAAGCTCATGACAACGAGGCTCGACGTATATGAAGGCAATTATAAATTGCAACTGGTGTCGTGAATGATGTGCTAACCCTTGAACATCACAGATTCGACATGGTATCGTTCGTTCCCAGTGATAGCTGTCCCGAACGGGGGATTGTCCATCCCTAATAGATCTATCCATAACATTCGCGACCACACATATGTAATTCCCAATCACATCTATGCAATTAACAGTTCATGATCTGGCATAATGGGTTTTGGAAACTTAGGCAAAAAAGTATTCATAGGTAATTTAAAATGTTACGCTTGCGTCCAGTTTGTAAAACTAAGCATGTTATCACCCAAGGATGTAAATTCATTTAAATAATTGTAAAATAGCATGGAGGTATGAATCACCTTAGCGGTAGTCCTGAATGATAACAAGTATCCAAAGTAGGTAGTGGATCACACCGTTAATTACCTAAGCAAGAAGTACGGTCAAGTCTTAGTTTACACATTTAAACTAACGACTCATTGTATAAACTAAATCCATTTTAAGTTTATATATACCGTTATCACTTGTGTAGTGATGCACAAGATCATTGTTTTTATAATATCGATGGCTCTCGAGAGACGTGTATCATTGTTAATAAATATACATTATTTATTAACTTGTTATTAAACACGTTCGATGTCCGGATATCTTTAATGTTCAACCGACGTGTTAAGTGTTTTATCTATCTCACTTTGGTTCTAACATACCCTTAGGTTTCTAGTTGTTACACCTTTAGTCCCTAGGTTTACAAATATACACATTTATATTTTAAACCTTGTAGTTTCGGAAATGACGTAATTAGCCCCTTAGGTTTACAAAGATAGTTTAGGTTTTTATAGTTACACTTTCATCTTTATGTTTCACAATGTTTCAAAACGGTCCCTGGAGTTATTGCATTTCGAAAATGACAATTTAAATCCTTTAGGTTTCGAAAATTACATTTTTAGTCCTTTGACTTGCGAAAATCCCATTTTAGCTCTAAATCAAGTTCAACAAAAGTTATCTTTCTATGTTAAGCTTAATTAAGTTTATAAAAATTGTTTCGGTTGAAAAATAAGCTCATCGAGCTTATTTTGGCTTAACGGGCCTTATTGGGCCCGTTAAGGTCCGTTTGGCTTTTTAGAGATCCGTTATTGTTTTAACAAGTCTGAATGTTCATAATAAGTTCACGTGGGCTGTTCAAGCTTAAAATAAGCTGGGTGAGCTTATTGGAGCTTATTTCGAGCTTATTGGGCTTTTGGGCCCAATAACTTAACTCGATAAGGTGTTTAGAGTTCTTAAACTTTTCCTAGTGCTTTTTCCATCCTGTAATAAGCCGAACAGTTGTTTTCCTTTTCAGCTTATTCTAAATAAGCAAATAAGCCAATAAGCACTCCAATGGGCCGGTCTTGGGCCCGTTTAGGCCCGGTAGGGTTTTAGAAGGTCTAGTTGGGTCCATTAGGGTCCGTTAAGCTTATTTAGATCCAATAAGCACTTGGGGGGTCGTTTTGCTTATTTAGCTTATCCGATAAGCTAATAAGCTCTCCGTTGGGCCTATTGGGCCCGATAGTAACCCGAATGGGTTCTAGGGGTTAGGGCTCGGCCCGTTAACCTTATTTGAGTCCATGAAGCCCTTTGAACTTATATAAGCTGCGTAAACTTTCACCAATAAGCTGTTATAGCTTATTGTGAGCTTATGGCTCACGTTGGGCTTGCGAAAAAAACTAGTAAGCCCGTTAAGGGTTCGGCTGGTTTTCAAAGAAATACACTAGGTCCATTTAGGTTCTTAAATCTATATTAAGCTTATTAAGCCGGGTATAAGCACATGAATAAGCTGTGGGAGCTTATTCGTGTTGTATAGCTCCTTTCGTAGACTCGGTAATGGGCTTGAAGGCCCGTTAAGGGTTCGTTTGGCTCCACAACTTGCCAAAGGGTCCATTTAGGTTCTTAGCTTCATTTTAAGCTCAACAAGTCGCGTATAAGCACACGAATAAGCCGTTTAGGCTTATCGTGGCTTATGAGCCTTGTGGGCTCGCGTTGGGCTCGCAAATGGACCGGTGAGTCCATTAAGGGTTTGTATGGTTTCATTTGTATGTTCATGTGGTTCGTTAAATAGTCTAGCATCAAACAAGAGTGCCTAGCCTTTTCTGAACGTGACCCGCGACATGCAAACGTTCCTCAACGTCGACTATATGTTCCCACACCCTCATGCCGTGTTTACCACAATAGTTTACGTGTAGTTTTGTGTATATGGCACCTCCAAGGTTGCATTGTGACAAGGAAGGGTGCGTGAACCATGCATGGGTCGAACCATGCATGTTTCACGTAACCTTTGAGCTTTAAACTCGAACTATACGCGAAAACTAGAAATAAATTGACGGTATGTGAATATGAAGGACCACGTAGGGGACATAGAGTGACTTACAATGGTCCTAGGGTCTTATTCGTGAATTTAGAAGCAAACCCGACTTGTTACACCCAAACGTGTATAATGTTAAGCTTCAAAGCTTGGCAATGGAAGTGGGATAACATCATAATGGATTTTATCACAAAGCTTCCTAAGTCATCGCAAGGCTATGACACCATTTGGGTGATTGTTGACCGACTTACTAAGTCTGCAATCTTCGTACCAATGAGGGAAACTGACCCCATGGAGAAGTTGGAAATGACGTACCTAAAGGAGGTAGTCACAAGGCATGGAATACCTGTTTCGATCATTTGTGATTGTGACCCTAGATTCTCATCAAATTTCTGGAAGTCACTTCAGAAGGCCTTGGGTACTAACTTGGATATGAGCACTGCCTATCATCCGGAGACGGACGGACAAAGCGAGAGGACTATTCAAACTCTCGAGGATATGCTACGTGCTTGCGTGATCGACTTTGGAAATGGTTGGGTTAAGCATTTTCCATTAGTCGAATTTTCATATAACAATAGTTATCACGCTAGCATCAAGGCTGCACCGTTTGAGGCACTGTACGGTCGAATGTGTCGTTCACTTGTTTGTTGGGCCGAGGTTGGAGAAGTTTAACTCACCGGTCCATATTTAGTTTAAGAGACGACCGAGAAGGTCATTCAGATCAAGCAAAGGATTCAAGCCGCTCGTGACCGACAAAAGAGCTACGCCGATTTAAAACGTAAGCCGATGGAATTTCAAGTTGGAGATAGGGTTATGATTAAAGTTTCACCTTGGAAAGGGGTCGTACATTTTGGCAAACGAGGGAAGTTAAACCCGAGATATGTTAGACCTTTCAAAGTGCTGGAAAAGGTTGGATCTGTTGCTTACAGACTTGAACTTCCTCAAGATTTGAGCAGGGTTCAAAGTACTTTTCATATGTCGAATCTGAAGAATGTTATTCCGACAAACCATTAGCCGTTCCGTTGGAAGGACTACATATTGATGATAAGCTCCGTTTCGTGGAGGAACCCGTAGAGATCATGGATCGAGAGGTCAAACGGTTGAAGCAAAGTCGTATCCCAATTGTCAAGGATCGATGGAACTCAAGGAGAGGTCCTGAGTTAACATGGGAACGTGAAGATTCATTCAAAAAGAAATACCCACATCTCTTCACAAATTGGGCGTCTTCATCCACTACAAGGTCTTAAGCTTTGAGGGTAAAGCACTTTTAACGGGTGGAGACTATAATATTTCAGATTTTCAGGTCATTTTATGACTCCTATTACTCTTCACTATTTATTTTAGTCCAGTACACGTTTACTTTTAATTTAACTTTTAAGCTAAATCACGTAAACTAGAAATAATCATTCAACAGAAATGGTCACCAAATAAATTAAGGTTTACGTCAAGCAAATGTTATGTAATTATTAGGAAGATAATTATTAACTTTGTGCATTTTATTTTTATTGGTCACGTAAAAGGCTTACATTTTGCAATAAAATACGTTTAGACACACCCCGGAAATGCTTAGACTTACCTAGACTCAACCCAATAACCACTTTTAACCTGTAAACGCAAAAATGATTTGGTTTTCGTGTTATTAAGCCATGAAGGCCGATTGTGGCTAGATTAAATTACAATACTCATGTGTAAATAACTAGGTCTAGCAAATCTTGTACAATTATCTTCTAATTAAATATTGTACTTGTATATCTTGCATGAGATTTCAAATCCCTTTTTCCCTCCTAATACTATACCACTAAGCTTCCTAAACAACTAGAAATCTTCTCTTATCCATGCTAAGTACAAGTACTACATCTAACTAATTAATGTAGTGTACTTAGGGTTTATAAACTTGTGATTAAGAAGCTATTGACCAAAGGATAAAGACCACATTGGATCTCTTTTGTGTCTTACATACCCGCGGCCAACACACACCCTACACAAACTCAAGATTATCAAAATCCTAAGCAATCTTGTACAATGATCTTGCATTTATAGGATTTACTTAGGAGGTATTAACAAAACCATGAGTGCTTAACTAGAAACCATGAAACTACCCTATTAGGGCACGGTTTGGTTTGGATTAAGGACTAGAAAAGATATCTAATCTTAAGCCTATATAAACCCACTCATACCTGACACTTAACACTTCTTACAACTTTTAAACACACAAACTCTCTCCAAGTAAAACCATCTCATTCCCTTCTCTTGGTTCGGGTCATAAGCCGCGAACAAACACCTTCATAATCTCACCATCACTCTTGAACAAGTAACTTAGGTTATCTTAGTGTGATCAAGGAAGCTAAGGTTTGATTCGTGTAAGGTTTTAAAAGAAAAGAAGCCACGGGTTTAAGCTAGGAAGTGGGTTATATATTCGGGTTAGATCACAACTCTCACGACACCAAACAAGATGCTAGGACTCCTTTTAAGTCAAGTCTAACTCATACATATTCATATTCTTACTTGCGATTTTCTTGTTAATCGAAATGGGTCACGTTAACTTGTGTAGAACAAGTTAACGTGGGTATAAACATGCATGGTTCAACCATGCATGGTTCACGATGCATATATGTATGTATACTTATCATGTGTGGTGCTAGACTATGTTAAAATGTGCAAAGTAAGGTTTAATAACAAGCTAAAGCTTAATTAAATTTGTTTTATCATGAGTATAAGGACCAACGTAGAGTTTTAACACTTGGACACGGTTTACACGAAAACTACACGTAAACATTTATATAATAACTTGATGGCTTGGCTCGGGAAGGAGCATATTAACTAGTAGAGTGTTTGCATGTGTTAAACACGAGCAATAGGTTGGTTAAATAAGCTCAAAGTGTTCGGTTTATGGTTAAACACCGCGAACACAAACCATACGCACCTACAGTGGACGTATATGTCCACTATTGGGCCATGTAGCCCACCAGGGGTTAACATGGCATATGGTTTTGGATTATAAGGGAATTAGGGTGCTTAACAAAGATTTGAGGACTTAACAAAAACCCTAATGGAACCCTAGAGCTAGTAATAAGCTTAACGGACCACTAATGGGCTTATTAAACCCAACAACCCACTATTAGGCCAAGCAGGCCCAACAGGCCGTAACTGTGGGGTCCATAGCTTATTAATAAGCTCCTTGAACTTATTAAGGGGTTTGATATACTTGTGGGACTTATATGAACCCTAATATACATTAGAAACTAAATCGGACCCTTAATGGGCTTGGCAACCCATTACCGTGGCCAAAATGGGTCCATAAGCCACGGATAAGCTTGAACTACTTATTTGTGAGCTTATGCAGTTTATGGATCTTATTATAGACTTATATAAACTATTGGATCTCTTGAAAATAAGCCCACACCTTAAAAACCTTTAACGAGTTCATAATGGGCCCAAAAGCCCATTACCGAGAGCTTATTGGCTTACGGACAAGCCAAACTGTAAAAGCAGCTTAACAGCTTCAATAAGCTTAGAGGAGCTTATTGAGAGCTTATGTGCTTTTGAAATACTTATTGGACCATTAGAATGCTTAATGGGCAACCCATTAACAGTGGCCAAAATGGGTCAATAAGCCTCGAATAAGCTGAACAATTATTTGTGAGCTATGCAGTTTATATGGACTTATTATAGACTTAGATAAACTATTAATCTTGTTGGGGTTTCTGATTTGATGAGACAAAATAAATAAAAGAATAATACAAAAGGGATCAAGTAGTCCAATATAAACACTCTACGAAGCTGGTGGAGAAAGATGAAGATATTGTTCAAAATATTCTACATGATAATTAGGCAACAAAGTAATGTGGATTAATGTAATTAAATAGTATTCCTTATCTATTGAATTTACTTCCTATGTAAGTCAATATCTCTCCCTATATAAAAGATCATAGACATAGGTTTTACACACAATCCATCCATAAAACATCGACTGATAGGATCGAGAAGAAAAAGGTGTGTGTGTAACACCGTAGTTAGTTATCTGGATAGCATAGTCTTAGACTGATAAAGTCGAATAGTACACTCATATTTAGTTGGTGTAATGCCCACGTTAACGTTGGGGTAATAGGGCAAACGTATGAATGAAAAACATTGTTTGATAATATTGCTTTCTTATTATTCCGCTGTGCAATCAATATTATCTGTAAGACAATCCTAGATGGGTTAAACGATCTTAACAATTGGTATCAGAGCAGGTTGCTCTTGATATCTAGGATCTACAAGGTTTTTGAAGAAACCCTAAAACCCCTAATTTTCAAGAAATCGATTTTTGGTTAAATTTTTATGGGGTTTTGGAGTTTAATTGATATAACAGTGTTTATGATCGTCCTCTCTACCTTAATTGGTATGCAATACAATCTTCAATCATTGTTACTATTAAAGGGGTTACTTTGTATCGAATTCGGACTTCCATGATTTTTAGTAATATTCTTTTTCGATTGATCGAATTCGTTTACAAGAAGAATGCAGATCTACTGTTGAGTAGATGTTGTTGTCGTCTCTTTTGCTGGTATTATTAAAACAATAGATTATGACGATTGATGCTACAAGAAGATTGTGTACACGTTATTCCTTATTTGAGTTTAGTTTTATGTTGTGAAGAGAAGAGGAAGTCGAAACCCTAATCTATATTAGAATTTTAATATGCTTATCTCATGTAATATGTGGAGCACATGTATGGATACGCATTAGGGTTTCTATGAACATGCACACAGTTGGTTATGATGACATGCGTGTATATGTTCATATGGACAGATTGTTTCAAGATTAATTTATTAACTCATGTTATTGGACTTCAGTGAAGAATTTGATACTGTTCGCACATGAAAGTATTGTCAAGGAGTGATACTACTGTTTGTTGCTTGTTCTATTGATGGTGTTTGATGGTACGAAGAGAAGGAGCAGCAGGTAAACGTTTTGGGCTTCAAGGATTTTATGACACTTTCTTATTGGATTAATTGGTTGTCACAAAATGGTATGGAGAGGAAGGAGGCTCAAAAATTGGTTCGTACTTGCTTGTTGATTTTTTTAGTACTGCCCAGTTTTTATTTTAAATGTTTATACTGCTAGGGTATAAAACCATTACATGTTCATACTGTCATCACGTTTGTACTACTGCTTGAGATCCAACAAAGTTATTAAAGCATGGGCATGCATGTGATCTTTGTTTCACGTATGTTTATTGATTCAAAGTTTCGTTAGTGCTGCTTGGAGTGACACTAATATTATATTGGGCTTCAAAAGTTCGCATGTGTATGCTGTCATCAGGAAGTTAAATACTACTTTCAAAGGAATGTATTAATGCTGCTAATAAATACATGATTCGTGCTGCTCCTTGAATGTTAATACTACTGTTTGGGTTGAAGGTAATGCTATTCTTATACAACTGGCATTGCATGTATATTACTACTGTTTTGGGCAAATGAAGAAACTTGAGCTTCAAAGTTAATACTGCTCGTCTACACTTAGTGCTGTTTGCTTGCACTTAGTGCTACTAGTTTGTTGGATGTTTCTATTGCTAGCGTTTTTCACTTAGTACTGCTGGGTTTGATTGTTAGTACTGCCAGAGTACTTTGTACTGCTAATGTTGTCCGAGATAAGCAGTTAATACTGCTAGTTATATTTGATATCGAACAAAGGGCAGTTTTGGTTCTTGGATGGATTTGGATCTTGGACAGAACTATTTTTTAAATAGTTTATTCTTATTGATTTTATGGCTCAGTTTGGAGATTATTTGAAGATGTGATTACAAAGACAGTTGATTATTGCTTATTTGATGTTGTAGTTGGGTTTCACAGGTGCGTGTCTTATCATATCTTAAAGTATAGTTTTACAGACTATGACTTTAAAGATAACTTGTTCGTTCTTACAATGGTGTGACGAAGACTTGTCAAAATCTAGCAAAGGTGTGTGATTTTTCTTATGGTGCTTAATGCTCACATTTGCTATCACTTAGTATGTGTCTCATAGAAGATGAGGATTTTTGTCAAGAGGTTGCGGTCTACTTATATTTCACAGATTTATTTATAAGTTCGACGTCACGTGGATAGTGCAAGACATAAGACACAAGTTTAGGAGATTCTACCTCTTTATCAAATTCGTTATACTCAGTTTTCTTCATCAGTGATCACTACATAGAGCCTACAGAGTTCAAGATTCAAGAGATGGTAAACATATTGGTTTCAGGGGAAGCTTATTGATTAAATGTTTAACCATCTACATGCAACCACTTAGGGGAAGCTGTTTCGTTAACACTACTATCATTTATTAATACTCTACTTGCTAGTTTATAATGTCAACTTTGCTTAAAGTCATTTATCGTATTATGCTTCATGGCGGGTATTTGGAGTATTAGAAGGCTGGAATTAGTATTGTGGTAATATGTTTGTAGCTGTTTATGAATCCAACAGTGTGCATTTCTACAGAAGACCCTATTGAGATGATTACAAAAGGGAAAGAAGAATTAACAGGTTTATTGATTTGCAGCTTATTATAATGTGACATGATACAACGAAGCTTTGAAGTTTTGGTTTCATTCATAGGAGATGATTACATCTCAACTTCAGGGAAGCTATGGCTTCTTAATGATGAAGTTCGTACACGACCATTGTTTGTTTTGTCATCATCCAATAGGGGAAGATTGTTGGGAGTCTTGATTTTGATGAACAAAATAAAATAAGAAAGAATGACACAAAAGGATCAAAAGTCGTCATATATAAAAAACTCTAACAAAGCTGTGAGAAATATAAGATTGGTTCAAATACTTCTACAGGATAATAAGGAAACAAATTTAATAGTGTTTAATGTAATTTAAATAGTTTCCTTATCTATTGATTTACTTCCTTTATAAGTCATGATCTCTCCCTATATAAAGAGATCATAGACATAGGTTTTACACATCCATCCATAGAAACATCGACTGATGAGAGTCGAGTAGAAAAGGTGTGTGTGTGTACACTGTAATTAGTTATCTAGATAGCATAGTCGACTGATTAAAGTCAAATAGTACACCATAGTTAGTTGGTGTAGCCCTAAGTTATAGTTGGGGTAATAGGGAAAACGTATGAATGAAAAACCTTATTTGATAATATTACTTTCTTATTATTCCGCTGTGTAATCAATATTATCTGTAAAACAATCCTAGATAGGCTAAACGATCCTTATCAGATCTCTTGAAAATAAGCCCACACCTTAAAAACCTTTAACGAGTTCATAATGGGCCCAAAAGCCTATTACCGAGAGCTTATTGGCTTACGGATAAGCCAAACTGTAAAAGCAGCTTAACATCTTCAATAAGCTTAGAGGAGCTTATGTGCTTTTAAAATCCTTATTAGACCATTAGAATGCTTAATGGACCTTAACGGGCCCAAAAAGCCCAATAAGCTTAAATAAGCTCATCCAAGCTTATTTATAAGCTGTCACAGCTTATATGGCTTATTGGAGTCTAATGAAGCCTTTTGTTACTTTTCAAAACTTATTTGGACCTAGAATGTAATTCTTGGAAGTTAGGGGACTAAAAGTGTAAAACTGGGAACTTAAGGGGTTAAAATTGTCAATAATCAAATTTCATAAACATAAGGACTGTTTTTTTTGTAAATATAGAAAACCTAAGGATATTTTATGAACAAAAGTGATTTTTATAAACACTTAACGTATCGGACTAGTCATAATATTAAACGGATATTATACAAATTAAAACACGATTATAACACTTATACATATACTTGTACGTGTGTAGTCGTATACCTTCCCAAGAGCCAACGAGCAAAGACGAATACAATAAACATGTGCACCACCACATAAATGATAACAATATATATAAACTAGCAATTTATTGTAGTTTATGCATGAAGTCGTTAGCCTAAACTTGTAGACTAAGACTGACCGTATTTACTTAGCTATTTGACTGTTTGTTGTAAGCTGATTAGCTGTAGTGGAGCTTACTCAGGCTATATGGTGTATTCATGTGTCATACTTGGGTATAATTACCATTCGCGGAGGACTACCTACTAAGGTGAGTTCATAGCCCCCCTGCTTTATAATTATTTAAATGATTTACATCCTTGGGGTGAGAACATGCTTTGTTTTACAATTGGACGCAAGTGTACATTTTACAATGATTACATGTTTGCCTAAGTAGCGATTGGCTATACCCACTGTGCATAGAAGTACTCATTATCATGACTGTCAATACAGGATACGTAGACGCGGCAGAGTATGTCTATCCATAAAATGATCTTTTTAGGATACGACCCCGTTGGGTGAGTAGCTCTCACTGTGCCGGTTTGCCGGACAACAAACGTATACCATGTCGGATTGGGATGTTGCGGGTTAGAACATCATTCACGGGCAATGTTGGCAATTTATTGCATTCATACTTTCGAGCTGTTAGTGTCCATGAGCTTAAGGAAAACGTAATCCACTTTTTAATGAATGTTTGCATTTTGTTGCTTAATCATACACTGTGAAACTTACTGTCCATAATTGTTTACAAAAACCTATGAATTCACCAACTTTATGTTGACGTTTTAAAGCAATGTTTTTTTCTCAAGTCAATAAGGCACGAGGTGCCAAGATACATTGGGGGTCACTCTTTGGAGAGTCGCTACTAAAGATTTGGGTCGTATTACATTTTGGGAACATTTGTTATAAACCGAAATCTTTATTTATATTGTCGAACAATTTGAAGTCATGAGCTTATGTAATGAAACAAGTTATTTTGTCAACACCCTTTGTATCTTAGTTAAAACTACAACACATATAGTGGTCGTTCTTCATAAACATGTGCTATTGATCTATGATGTAACGCACCCTGATTACATTTATTCCCGCTCGACCCTACTTTGGGGTTTACAAATTACGACGTTTCGGATATCTTAGAAGTATGATCGTAGAAGGTTCACCAACGAATGTTTAAGAAGAAGCGAGTTATCAATACACTAAGAACAAAATAAGAGAAAATAAAAAAGAAAAAGATTTTTGTAATACATAATCAAAACAAGTGTACGGTTTCCCCCCGCTCTCTAAAAACGCACAAAGAGCAGGAGCAGGAAAGCGCGAAGCTATTAAAAACTCTTCACCTTTCGGGGTCGAAGTTCTAGTTGGATAACCCCCTTAATACCTCTCTCCTGATTGTTTGTAATCTAAAGGTGAGCCATTTTCACAAGTGACACAACGGTTGTTTTTGTTGTTTTTCATTTTTTTTTGGTTTTTTAAATACTTTAGGAAAAGTATTTTTGGTTTTTTTTCTGATAAATCTACGAAAATAAATCGAGAAAAATAAAATATTTTTTTGTATTTAGTTTTAAAAAAACGATAACTTCACGAGGAATGGTCTTCAAATACTAATATTCAAACGTAAACACAATAATCATTTCACAGCCTCCCCGACAGCGACGCCAAAAACTGATTATTCTGAAAGGTTTTTAAGAAGATTACTTTTTACCAAAGTAAAATTCAAACCTTCCCGAGTCGTATCCCGACGAGGCGTGAATTGAGAATCGTGGATTAAGTTTGTGATCGCGTGATTTGAATGATCAAATCTTTTGTTTGGATTCTATTTCTACAAATGAAATGCAAAAACAAGTAAAGGCAAGCTAAAAACTAAAACAATTAAGATTAAGACACGAAAACGATAACGGGATCCTAAACCCGAGCCTTAAAAACCTAAATTCTAAAATTTTAACCCTAAAAATAAAAATTTTAATTTTTAACAGTTCTAAATGATTAAAAATAATTTTAGAAAAAAGAATTATAATTTTTTGACTTTAATTAATTTATTATGAATTAAAAACAGATTTACTCTAAATAAAATATTAAAAATAGTAAACTAATTTATAAAAATCTAGAAAAATTACAGAAAATACTTTAGCCAATGGAGAATCTATGAAAAATATAAGCTGGAAAGCTAGCTGAAGCAATAAGCAGTTAATAAGCTAATAAACCTAATAAGCTAAAACTGGAAATTAAGTATTAATATTTAATAAAAGAAACTATAAACGAAAAAGACCTCAGCGCAGTTGGTAGTGGAGTGTGTGTTAAAATGTAGGTTGAGTGAGGTTGAGGTCTCGGGTTCAACCCTTGAGACTTCCCTCAACTCCCAACATTTTTATTTTGCAAATTTTTTTATGAAAAAGCTAAAGTAGACTAAAATAAGCAATTTTTGTGAAAACACTTTTTTTGAAAACTAAAAATAAGCTAGAAATAAGCTTATGAAAGTGACAGACTCACTTAAAAGGCTTTAAGTCTTTTAACTTAACGGAATTAGCTTATAAGCTTGAATAAGCTTAAACCTAAGCCAAATAAGCTACAAGAACCTTGACGATACCCTAATAAGCTACACTAAACCCAACTTAAGCACTACAATAAGCCATAAGCTCAGAATTCCAAATTAGCTTTTTGCCTAAATTGATATCCAAACAGCCTAAGAAACACTTTTTAAGCTAGTAAATCATAAGCTAAGGACTAAAACCTAAAAACAGATTAAGCTACTATCATAAGGAACTCAAATAAGCAAAAATTAAGAACTGTGAAATAGTTAATAAGCTAGAAAAATGAAATTTAAATGGCAGAGTTGGATAAAAACTTAAAGGCAGTCTAACAAGCTACTTTTAAGCTAATTTTTAAAGGCCTTAAGCTATCCTTATGACTTAATGAAGTAAATGGAAAATCAAGCTTATACTTTAAGCTACAAGAATCATCAAAGAATAAGCATTTTGAAACACATATAAGCTATGAAAAAGGCTAAAGAAAAGCTACTTGAAGCATATTTTACTCTTTTTGGTTTTTTTTTCAAGTTTTATCAAAAAGCTAAAAGCAAAAGTGCAGGCCTAAAAACATATATCTAAATAAGCTAAAAGACCTAAAATAAGCTTAAACAGATGTACTCTATACTATCAACTACTTGTGCAAGAATTTTCAAAACCTAAAATTAATTTTATCTTATCTAAATCTAAGGCTAAAAAGTGACTTTGAAGCTTTTTGAAACTGAAATTCCTACTGATCTATTTGACAGTTTTACAACAAAACTCAAATGGCGATGAACACTTAAACCAATCTTCTTTCTACTGCATTAACAACACCTAAGTAACAACTTATCAAGCTCTAACCATAATAAGCAGTTTAGGAAAACTTAAAACCACAAATTCAAAGCATTTAAAGCATAAACCTTAAAACTGAGTTTTGAAACTTAAAAGCTTATGAAAACATTCCTTAAAATCTTAGAAGAGCTTATCAAATTAAGTTTTGAAAACCAAGTGGTATCAAACAGTAGTAACATGGGTTACTACTGCTTGACCCAAACACCCCTTAAAAACATGTTTTAGCATTTTTAACTTGTTAGAGACTGTTTTAAGCTACAGTTTTCAAAGACAGATTATGAACTAGCAATTATAAGGTCTAATAAGCAAATTCCAACAGAAGATAAGCACTTGTGAATAAGCAAACTCAATAAGCAGTTTAGGCTAAATATGACGGATTATATGTAAAATTTGGACTAACAATATCTAAACTAAAAAATAAGCATGAATAAGTAATAACAAGCATGACTAAGCAACAATAAGCAAGATTAAGCAGAAACTAAGCAATTTAAATAAGCAAACAGTTTTAAGCTATAAAATGTAAAGAGTGAACATACAAAACCCTTTGCTATAAACAAGGGTATAAGTGCTCTTTAGAGCTTTGTCTATAAGCTCTAGCTTGTTTAAAACAAGCTAGTAAAACCCACAAGCCCTTCCAAATCTGGCTTGTCATCCATATTAGCTTTTTGAGTAATTTTTGGTGAAAATGCTTAAACACTATAAACTTTGGAAAAGTTTATCTTGTTTAAGTATAATAGCTTATATATAAGTGAAACAGAGCTTATGATAGCTTATGAACTTAAAAACTCATAATTTTATAACTTAAAAACCTCAAATTTCATTAATTCTTAAAAACAGTTACAAGACTTGAATAAAAACTACAATAAGCTAATTTTAACTCTAATAAGCTAAGAAAACTGAAAAAAATATGCCTCATATGGGCTTACAAGGTCCTATTTATAGAAGAAAGATGAAAGTTCTAGGTCTTCTTCTTGTGTTTCTTCTGTGAGAGGTGCTTTTCTTGTGTGTGAGATGTCGAAGTCTTCATCATAGCCATTGATTCATCTTGCTCTCTAAGGCTTGCAATCTGAGCCATTGAATTTTTGTCTCTGTCCCATCAACCAATGGGATATTATGGGATTGCCAAGGTGGATTGGCAGTTTATGGTGTGGGGTTTGTGAGGTTTTTGTCGCATGGTGAGAATGAAAGTGATGGATGAATAGTAGTGGCGGGAAATATATGGTGGGTTTGACAGGAAATGGTTTAGGGGTACTGTTTGTTTAGAGTTAACGGGTGTTAGGGACATGGGGACTAACGGTGAAATAAGTCAGGGACTAACTATGTTAGTCCCCAAGGACTAACGGTGTAATGGCTTAAGGTGTATGGGGATTAGGGGTTAACGGGTGTTATGGTTTAAGCTAATGGGCTTATAATTTGGGTTGGGTTAGGATTAATTAGATTTAGGCTTTTATCATGGGCTTTTAATTATATAAAAGGCTTAATGGGCTGACTTGGCCCATTAAATTGGGAACGGGTTGGCCCATTTAAGATGCACATGTCTTTGGCCTCGACTTGTCATGCTCTTTCTATTTTTCATGCTCTGTTTTGTCAGTTTTGGCTTCGTTTTAGTCCTTTAGTGAATATTCGTTACCTACACAACGCAAATAGCAAAACACACATATATTTTGCATTTTATGTCCATTTTTGGTCATTTAGGCTCGTTTTTAAAAGGTATGTGTAATTAAGCACATACCAATAACATTATGCGATGTGGAATTATCTAAATCATGGACTATCTAATATATTAGTGATAACGCTCAAATTATACATGTTTGTATATGCGTTATCAATGATTTTATATATATAAATTGGTTAATTATTAGAACTTTTGGTATAGAATAGAGTATATTTGCTATTGTAGGTTCTTGGAATGTGTCGTGGAAGAAAACACAAAGATTTGAAGCTTAAACGAAGAAATAACTGAAGATAAAGATCTCTCGACACATGTCCACTGTTTTGGCCATAACATGAGCATAGGAACTCCGTTTGACGCGATTCTAGCGGCCATGCGTCCGGGAAAGAATTCTCTACAACTTTGGTTTTTGGTCCAAAAACTGAAAAGGCATCAAAACCCCGCACAAATAAAAATATGCGGAGCACTTTTCACAAAATCCAAGTAGTCGCAAATAAAAAGTAGTGTGCCGCACTTTCAGTTGCAGCATTAAAATTGTTAATTTAGACCTTCAATAAAAACGCTCCACCATACAACACTTTGCTTGGTCCACAAAGTATATTTTACCCTATAAATACCCCTCAAATTTGTCCAATCCAAGACACCAATCCATATCTCACACACACAATCTCTAAATCAAGTGGGAGAGGAGGAAAGAGTGGTGAAGATCTTAGGATCCAATGATTCAAACACCCTTTCTCACCACCATGTCACCACCATGCTACCACCACTCTTCACTATGAAATACCATTGATCCACCACCATATCTAGACCACATTCTATCCATTTCCAGAATCTAAACACTTCCCATTTTGATTCTTAGAGGATTCACACCAAATTCTCTTAAGATCATCACCATAAACCTTTTTACCAAACACTCCATTTGGTGATATGTTGCGGATTTCCAGAAGTTACATAGTATATTCCGGGTTATCTTAGTAGTATTTGGTTGTTGGTTGATCATAGAACTACTAGTTTTGGGTTGATGGTTGTTGTAGTCGAAATATTGGTATTGTTACTTTGCTTCTTATATGTGAAACATGAATAATATTTGAATGATTTTGCTATGATTTATGAATATACATGTTTATGAATTCGATGTTATTTTACTTGTATCGTTGCTTATCTTTTGATATATCTTGCAATTGAAATAGGCCGAAAGGATTAATTGCCTTGATATATTTTGAATCATGTTGGCCATATGAATCAATATCATGCTTGTGAGAATGGTGTGGTAAATTGATAAACAACCTAAGTAGAATAATGTTTAAGACCCTTCCTTATGTTGACCGACTGGGTTGGGAGGAATTCATATGTATGCATATTTGATATAAACCATTTTTAATACGCTCGTGATAATGTAGTATATAGGCCGAAAGGATTCTATGTTATCATTGGTAGATATGCTTGTTATTATGATTACCCGTCATATATGACTTGTATGCTTTGTTTATATAAAGTCTTGCTCTATCTCTATCTATTATGTTGTATGGATCATGCCTTGTTTCTTGCTTACTTTATACACACGTTTAGCTATTTGATCCGTGACAATCATTTAGCTTTGTTACTTGATAAACAATCTGTGAATTGCTACAAATCCCGTGGAACGACCTGGACTTACTGAAGCTATACTATACATGAACGGGTATACTTCCCGAGTGTTGTGTTTTTAGTAAAAATTGGTATTTCTAGTATTATAAATTTAAAGCTTGTATTGTCCCTATAATGAGATGCAGAGGCTGTAGAATGAGTTCTGGAACCACACTATGGTGGGGGCTGGTCATACAGCCTACACGGATCAATTCCATAAGCTCGCCACGCTAGTTCCTCACCTGGTTACCTGGTTCGCAAAATAGTATATATATAAAATACTACTAGGCAAATCAATGATAAAAAGGGATGGTGCGAGCAACTGAACCGACTACTATTTAGAGCGCAATATTAAAGGTCGGATGATTAACTGATGATGCTATGAGAAATGGGTTGTTGAAGAGGAGAAGTGAGAAAAGGAAGGAGAGTGGGGAAACTGGCAAGCAAGATGATGCTAGGAGTAACAACAAGAGAGTTAGGACCGGAAAGGGATTCGTAGCAACATATTCTGGCAAGAAAGAGTACAAGGTTCTTCACCCTAAGTGTACTAAGTGTGGTTACCACCATCACGAGACTACACCTTGCTGTACATGCTTTAACTGCAATCAACCGGGACATATTGCAAAGGACTATCAAACTATATCCAAGATGGTGACGTCGGCAAATGACATTAACTCGGCAAATAACCCAAGAGTGTATTATGAGTGTGGAAGCCCGGATCATTTCCTTAATGCATGTCCCAACCGGATCAACCGGGACATATTGCAAAGGACTGTCAAACTATAGCCAAGCGGGTGACGTCTGCTAATGACATTAACTCGGCAAATAACCCAAGAGTGTATTATGAGTGTGGAAGCCCGGATCATTTCCTTAATGCATGTCCCAAACTAAACAGAACATCAAGACAAGTGCATAACAACCCTAAATCTGGCATTGGCAATTGGTGGGAACAACTTTAACTGTGGAAACAACGGCAACCAGGTCTGGCGTCGTGTATTCGCATTGGGTGCTAATGAATCCCTATAGGACCCGAACATCGTGACGGGTATGTTTCCTTTAAACGATCAGTATGTTACCATATTATTCGACTCTAGTGATGGTGATAGCTTTGTTTCTACTAAATTCATACCCTTGATTGATGCGCAACCTAGTGACCTAAACTTTAGTTACGTAATTAAAATGGCAAACGGTGAGAATGAGGAAACCAGTAAGATTATTCGTGAGTGTACCTTAGTGTTAGAAGATGTTCCCTTTAGCATCGACTTGCTACCTTTTGAGTTGGGAAGTTTTGACGTAATAGTGGGTATGGATTGGTTATCAAAACTTATAGTAGAAATAGTTTACCGCGAAAGGAAAATTCATATTCCTTTACCAAATGGTGACATACTCGAAGTCCACGGTGAACGATCGGAAGAAAAACTAAAACACCTCGCAAGTTTGAAGACTGGTGAGAAGAAACCCGAAGACATTCCTATTATAAAGGATTTTCCCAAAGTTTTCCCGACGACTTAACAGGATTACCTCCCATTTGACCAGTCGAATTCCGAATAGACCTCGTTCCTAAAGCAACCCCTATAGCAAAAGCTCCGTATCATTTAGCACCTTCCGAAATGCAAGAGTTGTCCGACCAACTCCAAGAACTCCAAGATAAGGGATTCATTCACCCGAGTCATTCACCCTAGGGAGCACCCGTTCCATTCGTTAAGAAGAAGGATGGTTCCCTTCGCATGTGCATCGACTACCGCGAACTGAACAAACTAGCAGTTAAAAACCGTTACCCTCTTCCAAGGATTAATGACTTCTTTGATCAACTCCAAGGTTCACGGTACTTCTCAAAAAATGATCTTCGATCAAGATACCATTAGCTCAAGGTTCACGAAGAAGACGTACCAAAACGTCCTTTAGAACTCGCTATGGTTACTTTAAATTTCTAGTGATGCCTTTCGGGCTCACAAATGGACCTGATGTCTTCATGGACCTCATGAACCGCATGTGTAAGTCATACATGGATAAGTTCATCATAGTGTTTATTGACGATATCCTAATCTACTCCAAAACTAAGGAAGAACATGAAGTCCATCTGAAACTAATCCTAGAACTACTTCAGGAAGAGAAATTATATGCCAAGTTCTCGAAGTGTGAATTCTGGTTGGAAGAAGTGCAATTCCTTGGACATGTAGTCAACAAAGAAGGTATTTGTGTAGATCCTAGCAAGATAGAAGCAGTGAAGAATTGGAAAGTTCCTAACACTCCATCAGAGATTCGTCAATTCTTAGGTTAGTGAGTTACTACCGACTTTTCATTAAAAACTTCTCTAGGAGAGCCGAACCACTCACCTTGTTGACCTAAAAGGACAAGAAGTTCGATTGGGGAGAAGAACAAGAGAAAGCCTTTCAGACCCTGAAGGATGCCCTGTGTAGTGCTCTAATTTTGACACTCCCTGATAGACCAGACGACTTCGTGGTGTATTATGACGCATCATGATAAGGCCTTAGATGTATGATAATGCAAAGGAGTAAGGTGATTGCATACGGACCCCGATAACTCAATGTGCACGAGTAGAATTATACCACGCACGACCTAGAGATCGGTGCTGTGGTATTCGCCCTTAAATGTTGGAGACATTACTTGTACGGGACGAAGAGTGTTATCTATATGGACCATAAGAGTCTTTAACACATCTTAGACCAGAAGGAATTAAACACAAGGCAGAGATGGTGGATTGAGTGTTCATCGACTATGACTATGAAATTTGTTACCATCCTGGTAAGGCGAATGTAGTAGCAGATGCGTTTAGTAGAAAGGAAAGAGTTAAGCCAATACGTGTACGAGCAATAAGCATGACGATTTGCTCGGACATTAAAGGTTAGATACTCGAAGCCCAGAAGGAAGCATTCAAGGAAGACAATGTGCAAGGAGAAGCTTTGTGAGGATTGGCAAAACAAATGGAGCATAAGGACGATGACGAGATGTACTTCATAGGAAGAATCTAGATTCTACTAGTGGGCAACGTAAGGACCCTAGTGATGGATGAAGCACATAAGTCAAGGTATTCGATTCATCCCAGAGCGGATAAGATGTGCCATGACCTTAGAGATATGTATTGGTGGCCTGAGATGAAGAAGGACATTGCCATCTACGTTAGCAAGTGTCTGGCCTACTCAAAGATTAAGGCAGAACACAAGAGACCATCTGGGTTACTGCAACAACTGGAAATCCTTGAGTGGAAGTGGGAGGGAATAGCTATGGATTTTATCACGAAGCTGCCTAGGACTAGTAGCGGGTCACACAACTCAATTCCCCCCCCCCCCCCCCCCCCCCCCCCCCCCCCCCTGGGTGATAGGTGGAAAGATTACTAAGTCAGCCTATTTGTTAGCAATTCGAGAGGATCATCCAACCGAGAAATTGGCAAGACTCTACATCAATGAGATAGTGGCACGACATGGCGTGCCCATATCTATAATATCAATCCGAGTATGGTAGAAATCACCTCGAGAGATTTTTGACAGATGTTGCAAAAAGAAACTTGTGAAAGCGTTTGGACATGAGCATCAGTCATACCATCCATAGACTGATAGTTAGATGTTGAGCGTACTAAACCAAACTTTAGAGGATATGCTTTATAGCGTATGTCATAGATTTTGTGTAAGCTAGGATACTCACCTACCATTGGCTGAGTTCTCGCTATAATCAATATTTTATCAGTACTAGCGTAAAGTGTGCCCCGTTTGAAGCATTGTACGGGAGGAAGTGTCGTTCACCTGTTGTTTGGGGTAAAGTTGGTGAGAGTCAAATGATTAGACTTGAGATTGTGCAAGAGACTACCGACAAAATCTTTCAAATCAAGGATAGACTTAAGGCTGCTCGCGATCGTCAAAAGAGTTATGCCGATAACCATCGAAAACCCTTGGAATTTTATGTAGGTGACTGCGTATTACTTAAGGTGTCCCCTTGGAAGGGTGTTGTTCATTTTGGGAAAAAGGGTAAGTTAGCACCAAGATTAGTAGGACCGTTCAAAATTATTTAACGTGTCAGCCTAGTGGCCTATCGCCTGAAGTTACCTCAAGAGTTAAATGGTGTTCACGATACGTTCCACGTATCTAATCTAAAGAAGTGTCTAGTAAATGAAACTCTACATGTGCTGTTTGAGGAGATCCAAATAGATGCTAAGCTACACTTTGTAGAGGAACCCGTAGCGATAATGGACAAGGAGGTCAAGAAGTTGAAGCGCAGTAGGATTTTGATCGTCAAGGTTTGATGGAACTCAAAGCGAGGACCTGAGTTTACATAGGAACGAGAGGATTATTTGAAACTTAAGTATCCGCGTCTGTTCAAAAATGAACCTGTCTCTAAGTAAAACTAGTTGAATTTTGAGAATAAATTCCTTTAAATTGGGGAGACTATAGCAACTCTCGTGTTTAGACTTGTTTTATTTAGTTATTGAGTAAGTATTATATTGTGAATGTTTGTCTTTTACGTGAAACCGTCGACTTTATCCGCGTTTAGCGAAAAAATCACCAGAATGTTCTGACGTTAAGTAAACATGGTTACTTGTGTCTAACACGAAACGACCTTGCGAATATATTTTTATTTCGTTGCGCATTTAAATTTTTTTGGATACGTGAAAATTATTTACTTACTAGACTACTTGTATGAAAGAGTTAACCATAGAATATCTAGAAATTATCATGGATGCTTAGGATTCAAAAATGATGAAAAATAAATTTGGTCCCCCTCTCCTTTGGTCTTGCTCGTCCGTCAACACCCCACCCCAACACCTATCTACTTTTTTTGCTAACCTTGTCTCCTATAGTACCTAGTGATGGTGTACGCCATCTCACGGCTCAGAGTCTACCCTTCGATGCTATACAACTCAGATATCTCAAAAGTATATTGGCGTAAAGCCCATCAAAGGCTACCATAAGGGAATCGCCAACATACAACGAAGACTGTTCTCATCGGAGCCTCTAAGCTTCCAACAGAGCCCAAAGAATTTGAGGAGACCAGCGAGGCTCTGTGACATATGATAAGGCATAATATCTCGTGGACCCAGCAAGGACAAACAGTTGTCCTTTATTCTCGCTCGTGCATAACTGTCGCACATGGGCATGATCTCGAAGCCTAGTCAGACAACCTCTCATTGGCTCACGAGATCATGCTCCACTCCAGCCAACCAGAATCAGACATGTAGAGAAGACTAGGTCATTCCTAGGGTTTACCTATAAATAACGCCTCATTTACCCAAATAAGGTATGTCATAAATAATACACTACTCTCTCTCTCTCTCTCTCTCTCTCTCTAAAACACATACCAATTTCATGATTACTAATTCTCACACCGGAGCTGGTTCGTAGGGTCTACCCCTACGCTCCATGCTAACCCAAGTGATTTCTTTCTATCTTATTGCAGATCCATACCTACTTATAGAATTATCCAAGATTATAATCTACTCTATAGGCTCTGATCAAGAAGGTACAATCTATTGTACGATCAGTGGCACACCCAGTGGGACCTGCTGAATATTAATTCGTAGGGCCTTCCTTTTCACCCTACCAATATCTGATACTTCCATACATCCAAAATCATGGTAATGGAAATTGACACGACACCGCCAACACTTGTAACACCAAACGTTGGGCCTACCAATGAAGGGGAGAGTGGCGTCGAGGAAAGGCCTTCTCTTATCATACCTTCAAACATAGATTCAAACATCACTTTAAATAACCAGGCACCTTCCGTAACGCCCATGCACACAGAGATGCAGACTGTTGATGAAGCATTCGTTAGGACAAACTACTCGCAATTAGAACCCCTTATGAGGAGGAGAATTAGGGCATTAAGATTGCAGGGTGTGGCGACATGGTTGAACTATTTGAGCGAAGACGTGGATGAAGAAAGAGAGATGGAGGCACCACCAGAGATTCGGTCGCAACCCTCCAGCACAGTGAGGGATCCCATCACGAACATACCTTCGTTGCTAGCTTCCCATCTGAGGGAAACATAAAGAAAGAGGAGGACACTATCACCAAGAGGAGTCACTGGCATTAACGGAGATCCTCCAAGTAATGCCTACCCTCCGAACAACTTTTATCCTTCCAGCAATGTTTACCCTCCGAACAACGTCTATCCTCCGAATAACGTTTATCCTCCGAATAAAGTTTATCCTGCGAATAACATCTACCCTCCAAATCATGTCTACCCCCAAAATAACTTATAGCCTCCAAATAATACATATGTTCTGAATAACGTCTACCCATCAAGTAACGTTTATCCTCCAAACAACATTTACCCTCCAAATAATGTTTACCCCCTGAATGCACTTACCTTCCGAATAATATTTATCCACCTAACAACATTCACCCTTCCAATAATGGGAGTAATCCTAACCGTTCTTATCCCTCACACTAAGAGCAAACTGCATACAACCACTATCCACCCAATCAAATATACCCCCGGGAGTAATGTACTACACTGGATGCCCTGTATGTGGATACAGAAACGATGAAGGAAGCCCCTCCCCGCTAGTAAGGTGGATTGAAAAATTTCAACTTTCGGACGGCCTTAGAATCCCCCCACACGTAGGATATTACGATGGGAAGGGTGATCCGAATGATTTCATACACGCCTTCGAAGGGGCAACCAAGATGGAAAAATAGGTGATGCCAGTATCATGCCACATGTTTGTCTACATACTAAAGGATGCAGCAAGGGTTTGGTGGAACAGCCTCCCAAAAGGAGTGGTTTTGAATTACGAGGACTTCAAGAGGAGGTTCCAAACTTATTTTAATCAACAGAAAAAGCAAACAAAATCACATTTAGCTGTCAATGGGATCAAAAGAAAGGAGGGGGAAAGTGTCTGACTTTTCATCACCCAGTACACAGATGAAACCGCCCAGATCTCGAAACTCAATAAAAATCAAAGGATATCAGGGTTTGTGCATGGGGTAAAAATAAAATATTTGTTCAAATTTACATCCATTAAGCTTCCAAAAAGCTATGACGGACTCATGGATAAAGTATACTCCTGGATACTAGCAGAAGAGACAGCCTCCAAAGGGCGACCCGTTACCTTTATGGAAAATAATGTGGGGGAAAACCACAAAAAGGGAGGCCTTGGGAAGGGTCAGGGAGAAAGAATAAAGAAAGGCGAGACAGATATAGCCCCTATATGGAACCCAACCCAGGTTTACTACAAAACCTCACCAAAACCCCCAAGGAAATCCTAGCCTCCAAAAAAGTAGTAAAAACCTTCATAAAACCACCCAAGATGGTATCCAAAACCAGAGACACGCCCAAATATTTTGAATTTCACCAAGACTATGGTCATGACACTAACGCCTACAGAGAACTGAAAAGCCAGATAAAGGAGGCTGTAAAATCAGGGAAGTTGTCCTATTTGATAAAAGGAATCGGGAAAGGGAAAGCTAAGCAAACAGACACTCAACTCAGAGAGTGGATAGCTCCGACTGTAAAAGCAGAACCAGCCACGGAAGGAAGAGCCTATCCTCATGATAAGGGTGGTCAATAATCCTTTAAAATGGAATGAGCCTCCAAAAATCATCAGTATTGAAGAGATGATATTTCTACCCATTCATGATAGGGCCCCCTCCGTAGATCCCATCCTTATAAGTGTACAAGTTCATGGAAGACATATATGGAAGGTCCTACTGGATGGAAGGGCCGCTTGTGACATAATATACGAACATTGCTTTATAAAGCTCAAAAAGAGACAAGAGATAGGATGAGAGACGTATACACAACACTGTCTGGATTATTCGGCGAACAAGTCAAGCCGTTGGGAGAAATCAGTCTTTTGATAACACTAGGAGAAGCTCTACATCACAGGAGTGAGCAAATCACTTTCTTAATAGTACGCTCTGACTCCCCTAACAACATGCTTCTTGGAAGGATGACAATCGCAAGATTAGGGATGATCCCCTCCACGATGCACTCCACAGTACTGTATCAATCAGAAGTTGACCAAGGGTCATTATGTCAGAATACCAAGATGTAAGAAGATGCGAGCTAGTAAAAAGGCTGAAAGAAACACCCCCTGAAGCCCCGCTCCAAGTCTCTGAATGTTTTAACCCAGAGGAAAAAATCATAATCAATTCAAGGTACCCAGAGCAAACTGTGACCATCGGAAGACAACTCCCCACAAAGGCCAAACAAGAGTTGATCAAGCTACTCAAAGACAATGCTGACGTATTCGCTTGGCAGTACTCAGACATGACAGGAATCCCTCGAACACTAAAAATAAGAGGAACAAACTTTATCACTAAGCACAAGTTGAACGAAGATAAGAAAATCATACTTGTGCAACAAAAGAAAAGGAGGATGGCCCAGGAACGGGCCGCAATTGCGTCAAAGGAAGTGGAAGAACTAAGGAAAGAAGGAATCTTAGAAGAGGCAAGGTACCAAACGTGGGTAGCCAACACTGAAATGGTAAAAAAGACAAAGGGAGCCTGGAGAATGTGCGTTGACTTTACTGATATAAATAAAGCATGTCCAAAAGATTGATACTCACTACCAAAGATAGACTGGCAAGTAGACTCACTTTTTAACTTTAAACTCAAGTGTTTTTTAGACGCATATAAAGGTTATCACCAAATACAAATAGCAAAAGAGGACGAGCACAAGACAGCTTTTCATGCCCCACAAGGGGTGTACTGCTATCAAAAGATGCCATTCGGACTAAAAAATGCAGGAGCCACCTACCAAAGGTTAGTAGATAAAGTCTTCGAGAGCCAGATTGGGAGAAACATGGAAGCCTACGTAGACGACATAGTAATAAAGAGCATGGATGAAACAGACATGATGGCGGACATACGAGAAACCTTTGAAAGGATTCGAAAGATAAACATGAAATTCAACCCAAAGAAGTGCTCTTTTGGGATGGAAGAAGGCTAATTCCTAGGGCACTTAGTGTCAAAACAAGGCATTAAAGTCAATCCGACAAAAATCTAGGCCTTGACAAGTCTAAAAAGGCCAAAAACCATCAAAGAAGTGCAGAGCCTCAACGGAAAACTCACAGCCCTCAACAGGTTCCTATCCAAAAGTGTAGAAAAATCTTTGCCCCTTTTCAAAACGTTAAAGGGCTGTCTTGATAAGAAAGACTTTACATGGATAAGAGAAGCAGACAAAGCCTTTAAAGAAATGAAAAGATACATAGACAAGCTTCCTATCCTTGTGGCACCTAAAGCAAGAGAAAATTTAATCGTTTATTTAGCAGCCTCAAAGGAGTGTATAAGTGCAGTCTTGATGCCAGAAAGAGGAAAGGATTAGAGACCTGTATATTTTGTAAGTAGAGTACTGAAAAGGGCCAAACTCAACTACCCAATTATGGAAAAGCTAGTGTTGGCCTTAATTCATGCTGCAAGAAGACTAAAAAGATACTTTCAAGCACACAACATAACTTTCCTGGCAAACAAACCAATAATACTCCTGTTGTCAAAACCTAAAAAATTAGGAAGGGTAGCCAGATGGGCCATAGAGTTGGGAGAACACGAAATCGAGTTCAAGCCTAGAAACGCAGTCAAAGCCCAAATCCTTGCAGACGTTTTGGCAGAAACCAAAGAAGAAGACGAGGAAACAGACTTTGAAGAGAAAAACAGATGGAGCAAACTACAAGATGGAAGCTATATACAGACGGAGCATCAAGCGGTGATGGATCTGGGGCTGGCTTGATGGTAGTAAGCCCCAAAGGCACGGAATTCACATACGCTTTGAAGTTCGAGTTCACATCAACTAACAATGAAGTTGAATACGAATCCATCGTAACCGGACTCTGCATTGCAAAAGAAATGAAGATAGAAGAAATCACAATCTTTGTAGTTTCACAGCTTGTAGCCAACCAAGTTAACGGATCATACGAAGCAAAACACGACCACATTAAGAAATACCTACAAATAACTAAAGGCCTGCTCAAGAATTTTTGACACTTGGAAGTTCAATATATAAGAAGAAATTAAAATAAGATGGCTGATGCGCTAAGCAAACTTGCATCGCTAACTTTCGAACACTTGACAAAAAAAAGTGTTAGTGGAAAAATTAGCAAAGAAATCAATTCATGAAAAGCAAGTAGCAGAAGCAACCGTAGAATAAGAAAACACTTGGATGACTTCAATAATAGAATACCTTGTTAGTGGAATTTTACCAGCAAATAAGAAGTTGGCAAGAAAAGTTAGAGTAAAGGCTCTGAATTACCTAATGATCGATGGAATCCTTTACAAACGGTCTTTTCTCACCCCTTGGCTAAGATGCGTAGGTCCCAGGCAGGCAAAGAAAGTGATCAGAGAAATCCACGGAGGAGCCTGCGGGCTACACGCTGGACCAAGATCACTTGTAGCTAAAATAACAACATTGGGATATTACTGATCATCTATGCATAGAGACTCAATGGAGACTATCCAAAGCTGTGACGCATGCCAAATCCACTCGTGTGACCCTTGTCCTATTTGTGTTTTGAATATTCTAATTTAGTCCATTGACCCTTGTCCTATTTGTGTTTTGACGCATGCCAAATCCACTCGTGTGACCCTTGTACCGTGTTGATGGTGGTGAAATTATGAGATATGAAGTGTTTTATGGTTTATTGTGTATAATAATCTCTTTTTGAGGGTATTATTATGTTATGGATGTTCCGGGTGGTTGACCCGTGAATTTTTGAAAAATGCTGAAAATGAGTCCCGACACGTCCGTTAATGTCCAAATGAGTTTTGGGAGGTTTAATATAGAAATATGTCAAGTAAATATTCTAAGTTATTGGAAAATTATTTTTAAGATGAATAAAAATGCTAATTAACTTTGGGGAAAATTTTACGAACAAGTTTATGAGTTTTTAAGTGATCCCGACACAAAAAGAAAGACTCGAACCCTCCTTGGATGCCAATATGGGGCGTGTAAGGCTAAAGGGGACAAGGTGGCTATTTTCTAGAAAAGGTGTCTAAACATGCTTAGTACTAATATTCCTTCCACCAACATTCTCATTCATTTATTTCATTATAAAAAAAACACATATTAGTGTGTGTTCGCAACATACCAACACATAAATATTTCAACTTTGATCAAAAACGTGGTGATTTAGAGTATTTTC